>CAVNYN010201466.1:0-79930 GCA_963692815.1 Nyctanthes arbor-tristis
TGCTCTTCCGATCTAGCCTGGACAATGTATCGGCTTTAGAGTTTTGCGACCTTGGCACATTCTTAATTTCACAGGTTTTGAATTTCCGTCGCAGGTCCAGGACATCCATTCGGTATAGGTTCATGATCTCTTCCTTTGACTCATAAGTTCCCTCGATCTGTTCAACAACCAGCTAGGAATCACTGTAAATGTGAGGTTCTCGACCTCGAGTTGTAACGCTGTCTACAATCCTATGATTACTGTCTCATACTCTTCTTGGTTATTTATCGCTTTGAACCCGATCCTGATCTCACACTATACTTCAATTATACCTGTGTCTTTCTGTAAGATTATGCCCGCTCATGCACCAGTCGAGTTGGACGACCCATCAACAAGGAGAGTCCACATATCGGCGCCGGTGGCGGTTCTTTCTTTTGAGTTATGAGACTTTGGGCTTAATTCTGCTATGAAGTCTGTCAGAACTTGTGCCTTAATCGTAGGCCGACTCCTGTATTCAATGAGTTCTACAACCCATTTTGACAATCTATACCTGTACATTTGGCTTCTGCAATATCAGCTTCAGAGGTTGATTAGTTAACACATAGATCGTGTGGACCTGGAAGTAAGGTCTCAGCTTTTGCGAGACAACTACTAGCACAAGAGCCAACTGTTCTGCTAGAAAATATCTCTCCTCAACCGTGGTCAAGATTTTGCTGATATAATAGACCAGCCTCTGTTCGTTTTTTTTCTCTGACCAACACTGCACTGACTGCATGTTCCGAGACTGCCAGGTACAAGTAGAGTTGTTCATCAGGCTGGGGTCGTGACAGAATCGTCGGAGTTCCAAGATATTCCTTTAATTCCTAAAGAGAGGCTTCACATCTGTCGTCCTATACAAAGGTAGCCCGCTCTTTAATAGTTTTGAAGAAGGGTGCACACCTATCTGCAGCTTTTGACATAAATCGACCCAGAACGGCGACCCGACCTATCAGACATTGCACTTCTTTCAGGCTTTTCGGCGATTCCACATTTACTTAGGCTGAAATTTTGTCGGGATTTGCCTCAATTCCCTTGTAGGTTATCATAAAACCAAGAAACTTGCCTGAGGCTACCCCAAAGACGTACTTGGCCGGGTTCAACTGGATGTGGTATTTTCTCAAGGTAGTAAAGATTTTTTCCAAATCCGCAATGTTCCGACCTCTATCTATGCTCTTGACCACCATGTCATCCACATAAACTTCAATCGTCTTCCCAATCTCTTCTGCAAAGACTTTGTTAACCTTTCTTTGGTATGTCACCCATATATTCTTCAATCCGAAGGGCATGATGTTATAGCAGTAGATGTCTTTGTTGGCCATGAATGAGGTCTTTTCTACATCTTCCTCGGCCATAACCAGAAGTGGAGTCAACGAGACGATCTATTCGGGATAGGGGTAATTATCTTTAGGGCACGCCCGGTTAAGATCTGAATCAATGAGCATTCTCCATTTCTCATTTGGCTTGGGCACCAAGACGACATTCGACAACCAATCCGGATACTGTACCTCTCTAATAAAACCAGCCTTGACCAATTTGTCAATTTCGACCTGTATTATTTCCCTGCGGGATAGGGCAAAATGGTGTCTCTTCTGTTTTACTGGCTTTCTGTTGGGGAGTACATTCAGTCGGTGCTCTATAAGCTCGCGATCTATCCCTGGCATATCTTTGCTGTCCTACGCGAATACGTCTAAGTTTTGTTTACTGCACTTTGCAAGCTTCCTCTGAAGGTCGAACGGTAGCTATTTCCCCATGGAAAATGGCTGATCTTTTTTACGACTTTGACGCTAAGAAGTTCTTCCACTGTAGACATTCTGATCTTTTTTCCCATGCCCAAATTCATGAAGATCGGAAGAGCACATGATACTGTTAATGTAACACTGTCTATTAACTGGCTGATCTCCGCGAACTATCATGACCCTAGTGTGAGAGGGAAACTTCATTGCGAGATGATAGGTAGAGACGATGGCCTGTAAATTGTTGAGGAACGGACGTCCCAATATCACATTGTAAGCCAAAGGGGTGGTCACAACCTGACATGAAATGTACCCATCTTGGTAACTTGGTCGCCCTCTGTTCCCAAAGTAATATGTAGATCTATCACACCTATAGGTTGCACAATCCCCTTTCTAAAACCCTGCTGGGGCGTACGGACGGGTAGCAAATGATCCAACAGAAGTCCCATTTGTTTAAATGCTTCAAGGGAAAGGACATTCGCAGTACTTCTATTGTCGATGAGTATCATTCTGACATTGAAATTTGCCACCACTGCTATGGTGACCATTGCATCGTCATGGGGCTGAGTAACCCCTAGAATGTCAGCCGAGTTGAAGGAACTGGCTATAATGGCTTGTCCTTAGTTGATTTTGTGTACATACAGCATTTTCGTCCCCTGCCTCAAAGGAGCGGGCATAATTTTCCTTGGAGCTCCAATATCGCCGCTGGCTACGGTCCCCCCTGATATTACATTTATAGTTCCAGCTGTACCAGAGCCTCCCGTTGATGGCTTTTGCTCAGACCCTCTCATTTCATTCTCTCGTTCAGGTCCATCCCCCTGCATGAATTTTTTCAGATTCCCGCTTTTGATTAAGTTTTCAATTTCTTCCTTCAAGTTCCAGCACTCTTCTGTGGTGTGTCCACGGCTCTTATGAAAGTCGCAGTACTTATCTCTGTTGTTCTCGGTAATCCTTGCCTTTACCAGTTTTGGCCAACGAAGGTCATATAGATCCTTGATTTCTATCAGAAGTCGGGAGCGAGAAGTATTGAGTGGCGTCGATCTTTCTACAGTTATCTCATCGGGTTACCTGGACCAAGGTTAGCTTTCCTTATTTGTCCTGCTTCTTTTCTGGTTCGATTTTTCAGGTGGAGGCTGGGACCTTTTGTCCGCGGGGCGACCGGTTACAGCAGGGAATAAAGTTTCCTCCATGTTGATGTACTTTTCAGCTCTTCTCAGTAGGTCATTAACTCTTTGCAGCGGGTTCTTATATTAAGATCTCTTAAATTCCGTGCAACTCACTACCTGTGTGAGGGCAGTTACAACGACAGTTATATGCAGGTCAGGAATCTGTAACTCCTCACCATTGAATCGACTCATGAACTGCCGTAATGACTTCCTTTCATGCTGCTTCATCTGCATAAAGGTAGCGGTTGTTTTCTTGATGCGTTTGCTGCTTGCGAAGAAAGTCAAAAAGCTGTTCTACCAGATCATCAAATTGACCAATAGATCCTTTCGGTAGCATCGCATATCAGTCCCTGTCCGGCCCTGTTAGAGTTTGCGAAAAGGCTTTGTATAATATAGGATCTGGAGCATTTTGCATGTCCATTATGTCTCTATACGTGTTCATATGATTGTTAGGGTTGCCCGTGCCATCACACTATTTCATGTGGGGTTATTTGAAGCTGTTTGGAAGAGGAAAGGAGCGCACGACAATTGTGAAAAGGAGACTTCCTACTGAATGAGGTCGTAGTTGCCGTCTTTTGTCTGAGTCCCTCGGCTATCCCTTGCTGTATGATCTAAGTGACGGCCTCCATAGACAACACCACCGTCTCACCAGCATCTGGTTGTTGTGGGTCATTATGCACCTATGGGACGGTTCCCCACCGTCTTCACGCCCTCTTCCAAGACCCACAGAGGGGCTGAGGATCGACCTAGAAGTAGGGGCTGATCGCTAAAGGAGTTGTCGCAACTTATCAACCTAAAGTTGTAAATGTTCCACTGTGGACCCAGGAGGGTTGGGACCATTGGGTGGTACCTGCTCGGCCTCTAGCGGAGGGTTGACTGTATTTTGAGGCCCAGACATGCCTGGCAGTGGCACTCGGGTGGCCTCTCCTTTGCTCTCTAGACGTAATATGTTGTTTCGGGTGGTAACCATGCAAGCACGGGTCCCTACAGACGGCGCCTAATGACGAAGTCGAATTCGCCCGAAGAATGGTCCTACAGGATCAGCCTCGTGTTTGAATCTCCAAGACCCTACAAAGGAAGGCTGGGAGGTTGACCTCCGTAGCCCCGCCGGTGTGAGAGTAAGTGAAAGAGGTCTTGGAAGAATAATTCTCAAGAAGGAATAATAATGAGTAAAGTTTTTCTTGAAAAATGTTTACATGAACAGTGCATATTTATAAGCAGAATATACCTGGACCCTTGAATGGACGCCATGATAAGGCCAAAAGGGGTTGGCCTTTTATTGAGTAGCCATTGCCATTAACGGAGATGGCCTACCAACATGTTAAAGCCCACTTGAGAGTTATACCTCTTTTAGTAAGTAATAAGCAAATCAAGGAGACTTGTCCCGGTTGTAAAGACACCCCTACGGGGTTAGTTGATGCAGGTGCGAATCACCATCTAATCCCAAATTGTATTTAAGGGGGAAAAACATCTCTTTTAATAAAATTAAAAAAAAAATGGCCAATCAAATTGGCAGTCCGGCTATAGAAACAGATCAAGCTCCGAGTTTGGAGCCCGACCACCAATTACGGCTCCAAACTCGGAGCCCGATCTGATTCTATAGAAAATATATCAGATAATGTGACCCTCTATAATTGGTGGTCGGACTCTAAACCCAAAGCCCGAGCTAGTTCTTTAGAAAATATAATCAAATCGTACCCTCATAAATCTTTGTTTTTGAACAATTCATTTTCACTTTTTCCCCATATATGTCCCAGTCTTGCTGATTTTTTGTTTCTTTGGGTACTTTATTCCTACTTGTTGCGGATATTATCTGCTAACTATGTTCAGGTCCTTGTGCGCCTATGGCTGCAACAATTTGATTCTTTTTGCCCCTTTTTTGGTGCCTATATCACTAAAGCAAAGGTCCCAGGTCAACTAAAATTTTATTTATTTATTTATTTATTATTTGGTTCGGGATGGGTAGGTTGGGGGGCACCATCAAAGTTTTGGTGGGATTTTTAAGCCCCAACCCAAAATTGATGGGGTCAAATAAAATGTTTTATAAGTTGAGATAAAGTGTTTTTATTAAAGGATTAATTAATTGTTTTTGTAATTTTTACACCTATATTTTTGTAATTTTTACGATCTCCTAACTCTTATGTGAATATATTGAATTTGTTTATTGAGGATTCTAGAACAAATGAGGTTAATATTTGTCAGCTAATCTTAAAAGATAAGCAAACATTAATTCATGAACACGGACAAGATTATGGTCTTATAATAAGTCTTACAAATGTAAATGATTATTACTATTTAGATGTGTCGATTATGACGAAAAGAACTTCTAATTATTTATAAGACACTTCATTAATATAATTAATTTTTTATTGCAACCCATTTATATATCTAATTTTGATTTAAAAGTATGTTTCTGTTTACTAATAATAACGATAATTTGATCCACAAACAAGTTGATTATAAATGGTCAAAATAATTTTCTATAAAATGTGAAACAGAATATTTTTAAAAAAACAAAAACAGTAAACTGAGATACAAACGAAACGGCCCCTAACTTTAGTATTTAGATCTGTATATATGCAAAACATGACAATAGAACTTTATTTAAAATATCGAAATATCATATAACATAGTTTATGTTATGATAATTTCTAAGGACTCCGGAAAATTGTAAAAATACTAAGAAATGTAAATTTAATTTTAGGACGTTATGTATTGAATATTTAAAAATATCTAATGAAGTAGAAAACTACAGAAAATTATATAATGGAAATATTTAATTTGTGGGGTGTACAAAATTTACGCTTTCCCCCTTCCTCCCTCATCTGGTTAGAGGAGATGAGAATTACCATAATTTCCTGAGGCTTTGAGCATTTTTATAGAAGTGATAGGCATGAAAGTTAGGGTGATCTACTTACAAGCAATCAATTTTGTGGGTGAAAATTGAGATACCAACAAACTCATAATCCACTAGGTTTTTTCAGACCTGACACGTTCTGTTTTAACTCGGTCTCTGCTGACTCCAAGCTCGTTGCACCTCCTCTGGAATTTACGGTAAATAACCAAAATTTAACGAGAGATGAAAACATTTATTCAAACGTGCTCAATCAGCAAAAATTCATAATGCATTCGAGAATGTTTTTGGTTCTAAGAATAACTTCAAACATTCAAAACATAGAGAAATTATCGTCAGATGACAATACACGAAATGATAATCAAAATCCAAATTTTACTTCCATTTTCTAGAGTTAAAAAACACAAATATTACTTCTATTTTCAAGAATTCACAATGGATAACCACATCAAGTCTTTTAAAATTCTAATTTTAGAACATAAAACACACTTTGAGTTTTTTAGATGTCTCTGTTCTCCACACCTCTATGTAGATCATTTAGGTCCCCACAAAGTTGAGATATTTCTTGGGCAACTTAGGGTCATTCAAGTCCAAATCTTTCATAGGTAAATAATCAATTTTTGAACAAGAGCCATCAATTCTCTGTAATGTAGTGATTAATTCGTTTGGATTTTTGGCGTTTTGGGTAATTGCCTGGGTTTATGCCGAGTTTAACTCAAGATTGAGACATGCAAAAATGATTTTTTTTTAATTTTTTATTTGTCATTTTGTTCAAATAGCACAACTCTTTCTTTTAAATTGATTTTTTTCAAGAATTTCTTTCAAATTGAAGACGGTGTTTCTTTTTTTTTTGACTTAATTTAAAATTATAATTGACATAAAGCGTCAAATAAAATAGTGCACCAGAGAGGCAAATAAAGATAAAATATATAATAAGTTTATATATATATACATACTCTCTCTCTACTATTATTTCATAAATATATAAGATATATTTTATGTAAATCATTTATGATAATTTTCTACTCATAAAAGAATTACAATAGAATTGAATGAGGCTTAAGCAAATGCTTCAAGGCGTGTGATGCATGCGTTCCATTAAAATTTTTATTTTTAATTTTCACAATATGGTTGTTATAATTTATAAAACCCAAATATTTTTCTTATTCTTCATATGATAAAAGGCTTTAACCATCAGTTTATTAAAATTAAAATATTAATAATCTTAAATTAGAATGCACAATCTCCATTATTTTACTTGCCTACCCTTCCTATCCCATTCATTTCCAGGCTTGTCTAGCAAATTTCTTTTCAATAGCATAAAAGTACTCTACTTACAAATTTATGTAAGGAAAAAATAAACTATCTTTCTATATATATATATATATATAAAGATATATATAGATATATATATATATACACACACACGCACACACACCCTATATTAAAAGAGCCTGTTTGCTTTTTTCTATTCATTCTTTGATCGTCATTTCCTTTTTTTTTCTTTTTTTGTTTTGTTTTGTTTTTGATTTTTTGGGGCTTGTTTGTTGCATGATTAAATAATTCCAACTTATATTCACTCTTTTCATAATTATAATATTATTTTGAAGTCGAAATATATGCAATATTGGTGTCAAATCAAAAAACTCAATATGAACTTTAATACGAGTTAACAAGAAAAGCCAAATTATATAAATGTTGAACGTAAATTTATATCAAACGTATCTCTACATCTATACATATATATATTTATAAATACAGATACACATTATTAATTTCCTCTTTTCCTTTTATTTTTTTTGGTGTGTTTTTTGTGGCTTTTTCCTCTTTTCATCATTTTCATAATTATGATATTATTTTAAACTCGAAAAATATACAATATCTCTATCCACATTCTCATAAAGCCTTGTTAATTCGCACCATTCACACTTTAAGATTTTGTGCCTTGTTTGTTTTTTGTTTAACCAGTTTTGCTTATTTTTATTCTTTTAATAATTATAATATTATTTTGAAGCTGAAATATAAGAAATATAGGTGTCAAATTAAAGATAATATGAACATTAATACGGTTAACAAGCGGGGGCAAACTATAGACATTGTTCATAAAATTATTCCAAATATTTACGGTAAAAGTTTTACTTTATAGTTTTTACTTCAGTTGACGTCTCAATATTTTAAAATTAGTTTATTTGAGTTCAATAATATTAATTGCAAGACTTTTGATCTAAAAACAACGATTCGTGATAAAAAAAATTCATGTTGTGACGAAATGTGGCACACAAACTTGACACTAAAAGATTACATGTTAATTTTTTGTTGGACTACATTATGAATGGAACTAGTTTTCCAAGTATTAATTCAAGATACCTTTCAAAGGAAAAAAAACATTTATTCAAGATTATTTTCAAATAGAGTTATATTTGATTCATGATTTCATAATTTAATTCATTTGATCATACATTATTAGTTTCAATTCGACTTCAATTTTTTAGCCGAGTAACAAATAATTAATATTAAATTTTCTAAGTAAATTCCGTTGAAGTTCTATTTATTTAGTTAAATAATGATAAATTCAAATAAATTCATCTTTTATACTTTGAACTACCGAAATATTTAAAACTCTCAATTTCTATTAACAATCAAAACTTTTATAAATGCTTATTACAACACATAAAATTATTATTAAAAAATTCATTTTATTTATTACCATTAAACTTTATTTAACAATTCTAACAGACATCGTGCAATGCACGATCTCCAACTAGTATATAAAGGATTAGATATAATGATAATTTCATGAATGACAATGCTACTGGTAGTAGTGATGATTATGATGATCCAATTGCATTCTTTTTACAAAATTTGTCTATTTTTATTTTCTTTATATTTAATTTTTGAACTCTACTTCACGGCGGAAACTAGATATGGATTATTATTATTATTATTATTATTATTATTATTATTAAAGTACTTTTATTGATCAAACATGTTGTCTTTTACAACATTTTAAACGTTTTTCTAGGATTTGTGGTGAGGTTTGCGCCTTAAACGTCTCAAGACTCACGCCTCACCTCACAAATGAAAATTGTCTCAATGCTTATTTCTGTCTTTTCGTTCCATGGAAAGAACTTATTTAGGTCTGCCTTTTCGTACCATGGAAAGAACCTATTTAGGCCATTGATAACGTAAGCGGTTGTGGTTGTAACACTGAAAATATGAATGAACCCAACAAAAAGTGCAAATTTTAGCATGATTGTGTTTATTTGTAACATTGAATTGATTAAAATTTGAAGGGGTCATTTAAATTTATAACATTAAAATAGTTGTGCTATTTAAATAAAAAAGTATTACATTAATAATTTTCAGCTCATCACATTACTTTTAAATCAAGTAGAAATATATGACCTACATGTCTATTTTGTCAATTTTTTCTTACTTTTTTTTGTCTAAATAGAATTATTCTTAAATCAATCATAATCACATGAGTTACATGTCTATTTTCTTATAACTTTTTGTATGCTTTTTTATTCAATATAAAATTATTCCATTGAAATAACATAAATGTTTGCCTGAAAATGGGAGGGAAAACAAAGTAGAGTAACAAAATTGCCCTTTATTTCGAGAGTGTAGTACTCAAATGGGTTGACTATGCTTGACTAACAGAATTGTTGATGGATTGACTAACAGAATAACGTCTATTTGTTGAAGATTGAAGATCCACTAGTCCAGATATAAAAGTTGGTCAAGAGTTAAACTTTCATAGAAATTTGAATGTAAATCGTTTACAGCAGCCTATTCAGCTAAAGATTTTGGAACTCTTTTAGAACTTCCCCGATACGGAAAATGTGTGCCGGAAGAGAGAAATAAGAACACATAATCTCAATTTTCGCACACGCCTTTCTTTTCTTTGTTACTTCTATTTTTATTTCTTATTTTTCCAACACAGTATCCATGACAATGTCTACGTTTAGACACTGTGAAGCACATTATGCAGGAAAATTAGAAAATGTAATGAAGAAGAGAAATGCGTGAGGTAAAATTGAAATTATGCGTCTAGCCCAGTTCACCTTTAAGCCTTAAATCAAACCACAAAAAGGAGAAATGAAAACTCCTAAGGCTACAAATTGAAACCACGATTCAACTCGTAAAACCTTCGAACCACAAAAGATTCCACTAAAGAGCAAGGCTACAAATCCACAACAATTACAGCTAGCACACTACATCTACCGAAGCTGGTTACGATTAAGAACTTCTTTTTACATGCAGAGGAACTACACAAGATCTTTCACGCATCGGATTCAGAAATCTCCATGGATCAGGCGGAAAAAAAAAGAGCAAAAGCTACTGAGATAAATATGACATGGCTCGTCGGATATCCAAAGATTTGAGAGCCGATTCTGAAAACGGATTGGTGCCCGGCATCAATAATCCTCCCTTATGAGGCAGCAGGACCTGTGGCTGATTACTCGTTCCTGGGTCGTCTCCAACTTCCGACGAGGTGTCTTCTTTCTTTCTCTTCACAAATTCAAAGAACTCAGCAACTTGCCGAGCATACCTTCACAAGTGAAAAAATGCCAAAATGATTAGACAGTCTCATTTTCGGTTTTAAAATAAAGAGAAATCAGTGAAGTATTAATGGAAAAGATCGGAGGAAACTAAGAAGTCTCTTCTGAATGAATATGAAAAGGATGGTCATAGAAGTAAATGAACCAAGTAATATATAATAAGAGTAGGGGAAATTGGCATTACTCCTGCTTGGCTTCAATATCTCTGCTAAAATCGATATCTGGCTCACAGTCAAGAACCAATGCAGGAACCTATATATTACAAAATAGAGGTGAGTCAAAGGTTGAGCATTTCCCTGATCACCTTGAAAGAAAATAATTAGACTGATGAGTTTAATACCTTCTGGATGCTTGCGTGCATATGATTGCCATCCAAATAAAAGACACGGTCCCTAATATACGGATGCAAAGCCCAGTCAGCATCCTGGGGTGGCTTACTAACAGACAGAACCCCATGATTTCCACTTTGGAATGGGAAAAGCCAGCTTTCATGTTTCTCATGCAAATCCTGAAGATATTCTAGAGAGACTCCACCTTCCTCTGCTCTCTTACGCAACATCATACGTTTGTGGCAAGTATCAGGGCTTGCTCTTAAGTAGATAAAACCATCAGGGACAAGCCCAGGCAAACTTGAAACAACAGGATCAAACCACGAATCATAAATACTGATCTCCATTTCATTCATCCATTTTGCCTCATGAACAGCTCTCACAAAGACCTTCATAAAACAACAATGACAATGTATCAGCATCAGTAATCCTGTGACCATGTACACTTATCTTCTTAATTGTACTATTGGGAAAAGAGAGACAGTAATAAACATTAATTAATATAATCTACAAACACATTTCACATTGAGATTCTTCTCAGGAGTTAATGATCCGATAGGAATAAAAGAATAAGACGAAAATGTTTGCGATCAAAATAAATATCAGGGCTTTGTAAACAACATAATTTCTAAGGCTGAGGAATACAGTCGATTAAGTTAAAAAGAAACTAGGACGACTTACCATCCTATCACTGAATACACTTCTTTCCATAAGCCGGAGGGGTTTAATACCGCCAGATGACTCCCTCTCCTGCATAAGTCTGGTCACAAACACATAGTTCTGGAAGGTATAGGCATATCTCTTTGGCTCAGCATAAAATGCATCCAATATATTAAAGTGGTCAGGACCCACATTCTGCCACTTGTCAATAGGTTCAGGAACAATCTCCACAAGATCTCTAAGCTCCAAGGTTTCATTAGCTATTCTCTGCAAGAATGTGGTCTTCCCAACACTGATATTTCCTTCAACACAGAAAGTGAGTCGCTTCTTTTGGGCAGGCTTAACATCAGAATCATTGTTCTTCAGCTCTTCGTCCACACTATCCTTGATGAACGTAGTTATACTTTCGGCATGGTTTCTATGTATAATTCCAACTGAACTTTGCAGAAACTCAACCATTTTCTGACTAGATTTCCCAAAAAACTGCAGCAAATAATACATCCTCATTATTACAATTGCCATGGAAAGTACATAAATAAGTGAATTGTAAACTTCCTTTCATTTAGCCAACTCTGGTGGCTAATGTATATCTCCTAGCCAAGTACTTCCACTCACATGTAAATAAAAAACTACAAAATACATTTGTAAGATATATTAAATAATTTAGCAGGAAGTTTCCATATTAAAATGAATATCAAGCTGCAATCGAAAACATTACATTAAAAAAAGAGCGGATGTAAGAAATCGAGGTTAGGCCCCAAAATGCAATAATTGCAAATCAACTATGGTCAACAAATCATCAGAACAAACCCCAGCAGTTAAGCTAAAATGACCTTCCCACTCCCCATACAATACAACATCAAAGGTTCAAAATTTACCCACGTTACAAAGGATACAAACAGAATATCCATTGATTTCTTCATAAGGGATGAGACAGAAATGTACAAAATTTTCCCAAGTAATTCAATCGCACTGGTATACCTATTAATGTACTTATCCTAAACAGTAAGTATGTAAACCTTATCTTTATAGAGCTGTTTAAGCTGAGCAACACCATCAAAACCTTTCTCCACCAGCTTCCTCAAATTCCTTGGCCCAACTCCAGGTATTGTCAGAAGATCCGGGCTTCCTACAACCACCCGGCCTCCAAGTCCACCACCACTCCTCTGCTTCCTCTGCACTTTCACTTGCCTATCTTCCACACCTTTCCCGTTCTCCAAATTATCCACTCCCTTCCCCTCCGCAGCGGCAAACTCACCACCGTTACCCGAATTCCCAGCCAGCGTCCTAAACCACAGAGCACGTGACCCACTCTTCTTACCATACTCACTTTCCTTCAACACAATCCAAGCCCTCGACGGAACTATACTACTACCATCACTTTCAACGGCGCAACGGCACGTACGAAGATTGTTCGCGGGTAGCTTCGTAAAGTTCAGGGTTTTAGCGGCCGCTACAGATATGGGATTTTCCGGACGGTGGTGGAGGGGGTGGTGGAAAACAGCAGCAGTGGCGGCAGATGAGGGCATTTTGACACTGTATTGGGTACTTTCAAACCCTTGAGACAGAAAACAGGGCAAAGGAAGAGAAGAATTAACGGATAAAAATGGGGGGCCAGATGGGCTTCGGCGTAGCAGCTTCTGCATAACTTTGGCACATTTCACACCCACAAAATATGGACACAAAAGGGTTGGAATTTACGTATCTATACGTGCGTATATATAGAAAGAAGCTTGATTTTTCTCACAGAGGCGGATGGGTGGGGATGAAGTACAGGTTGTGGCTCTTGAAAGGGTTTCTGGGGGAATGCGAGAGAGGAGAGAGTTTTTATTAGGGTTGAAGAGGGGAAGACCATTTTGAAATATGTTATTTGGCAAAGATTGCGCTTTTAGTCATCACACTATTCCGTTACTAGCAAATTGATCCAAACCCACAAATATGAACAAATTCATCCTCAAACTTTATGTTGTAGTCGAATAATCAGTTAAAATTAAGGTTGGCAAGGCTCATGAGTCGTAAGTTCAGCAAGCTGGCTTGCGGTTCACCAAGTTTTACTCAGCTCGGCGAACACAAGCCTGAGCACAAACATGGTTTGGGAAAGGCAAGCCGTTTCGGCTTAGGCAACCCAAACATGAACAAGTTGCATGCAAGTGGCTGGTCAAAAGCATCAGCTCACAAGCTTCTCGTGAGTCGGCTCAGGCTCTCCTCACAAAAATGCCATTCCGAGCATGAGCACGGGCAGCTCTTCACCCGGCAAGCCGAACTAGTCCCCCCTAGTTTTGGGCCAGGCTAGCCAATCGGTGAGTATGAGCCGAGTTCAGGTCTTCGAGTCAGATTGCCAACCCTAGTTAAGATGAGAAACGAACCAAGAGAAGCCTCCCGTTCATCACTGTATCATGCACGGTGTTTGAATCTCATTATAGAGGGAAATTATAATGAGGAGAAAGAAAGAATTAACTGTAGAGATTTTAAAAAGTTCAAAATGTGTGTTTATAATTGAGTAGTTGTCAAATCAAATAGTAAGTAGAAGTTATATTTTTTTTTTTTTGGAAAAGTTAGGTGAATTTGTGGTTATAATTGAGTAATTTTTTAGTACTACTATTTCACTCCATCTTAAATATATATTGTAAAAAAGTTAGTGAAGTAGAAGTCAAACATTTTTTTTTTGAAAATGAAAGATAATGTTAACTATTTTTAATCTAATTGCTATCTTTTTTGCTTTAAGGGAAATATCATTCATTACTCAATTTATAGTCCCTCTGATGGTAGCAATGAACTAAGGGACACAATCAAACCAGGAAGAATTACAACTATTAGTCATTGCAAACACCATTAACTCGTGAGCTATAGCATTTTTATCTCTAGAAAACATGATAGCACGAACCACAATTGCTGTGGATCAATAATCTTCGAACTTCCAGATAAAGAGGCGTAGAAGGTGACATAGAATCTCAGCCCGCTAATTTCATCACCACCTTTTGATGCATAACGTGCAACATGTATTACTTCAAGATGATTGTTGAATGCCAATTCCAGCCCCACTTTAATCACCATTGCCTCAGCGCAATCGACCTCATACACACTGCGATGATGGAAAGCAAAAGCTCCAAAGATGACACCTTCATCCTCATTTATGAAGACGCCTCCCAAACCCATCCACCCATCTCGATCTCTTATGGCTGCATCCGTAAAGAGGGTTAAACCCCTCGCCAAACCATCCACATTTCTCCATTCACCCCTCTTCACCTCATTCACCCCCAGCAATCAGCTTCGGCATATGGACCTCATGATAGTTGCGCACCATCACCAACACCCGATCATTACTGAATCCGACGTCCACCGGGTCTCCACCTCGCAACATGTGATTTCGGCACTGCCATATCATCCAAGCCCCCATAATCACTAGTTCCATCAAGTCTACTGGCTTGGACTCCATTAATTTCCACAAGAAATCCCCCACGTGCAACAGTAATGATCTCCCGCCAGATGTAAGCCGCCATACACACATATGGCGGGAGATTGTTGGAGGGAGCGTCACTTTAATGTCAACGGAGGGAGTGTTTAGATATTTATTTAATGTCCCGATCCTCGCAGTGCAGGTTCTTCTTCTTCTTCCATTTTTTTTAAAGTACTTTAGCGTTGTTTTAATTTTTTTTTTCCCTCCATGAATTTGGTTTCATTTTCTGTGTTAAGACTCTTGCAAATAGGCATGAACTCTTGCAACATTATTATAACAAAAATTTCAACCTTTTTTTAACGCTGATGAACAGTTAATTATGCAATCAGTTAATATTATAATAAAAGAAGAAAGAATATTTTGTTCATTTTGGAATAATCGAAACTGACATGCCAGTGACACTGAAGCTATTAATTTTAGTTTTGCCCATAACTTCTAAAAACTATTAATTTTATTTTAAAAGCTAATCTTTTCCCATAACTTTAAAATTTCTTTATAAAAAATTTTTGCCCATAACTTTATTTTTGTACATTTTCAACTCAACGAGCCCGAGCCAAGCACAAAAACGGCTCGACGAGCCGTTTTACCATACAAGATTTTCTTCTTTGTGACACCCGTTGAATGACAGCCGACTTTCGTTTTGCATGAATGACTTGGCTACTCTTAGTCCAAATTAATTACCGAAAAATTCCACCTAACTCTATGCCAATTCTTTTAAACTATCATTTATATAATTAGATTCCTATTAAAAGCAACAAATAAAAATTATTACGGTGTACTAGACGGATAGCTTCCCTTTGTTTATTTCTGATGTAATCCACCAGGGACAACTTGATTTTATGAATGCAATGTTCCTTTCCAAAAAAAAAAAAAAAATTACAAAATTAGAATGAATATATAAAATTATTTATCATCACACGTCCATCAAAACAAATGGACTTTGGGAGAGAATCACGTAAACTACAACAGAGTTTTTTTTTTCCCTTACTCAGCAAGTGTGGTGCCATTTGCAAATGTAGAAGAAAAATTTCAAGGCTGCAAATAAGAAGATTCATTTAGTTATGGTTTTGATTCAATTATTATATTATTATATATATCAAATTAGAAAATTATAATAATGTGATAGAATGGAAAAATTATATTTTGAGTAAAAAAATTATGGTAGAACAAGTTATATGTGACGAGTCTTCCAAACGTGTGACTATTATAAACGAGTAATTGCTAAAATATCGGCGATAATAATATAATCCTCTATATATATTATATTATATATATATATATTATAACATAATAAAAGAGCTGGTTGATGGGCCCTATCGTCGTTCTCCACCACTGTCGCTATTTTGTCGTTTTGTGAGTCCTTTAATTTTTTTTTCTTCTCTCACTGTGTCTATCTTGCCGTGGCACTTCACGCAAGCCCCCATCCCTCTTTTTTCAGATTAAGTACTATAGGCAACGCAACTCCCCCATTCCTCTTTCTTCCGAGCAGTTTCGACCACAAAATTTTCAGCTCTTCGTCTCCCTGTACTTTCCCTCATACCTGTGATCCTTATCTACGGTGCGTTGCTCCTTCTCCACACGCTTTCCAAAGCCCAAATTTCCGACTCTCACTTATCTACATTTTTCTTTTTTGAATCTTCAATCGCCGGCGAAAAAGATTAATTTGCAAGCGGGAGATAATTAAGCAAGCGGTGTGAGTCTTGAGTTTTGATTTTCTTTTGGTTTTATATGTTCTATTTCCTGATTTCTGGAACGATTTCTTTGTACGAATTCTCATCTCTTCCTATCACGATTTCTGAAACACTTAAATACTGCTCACAATTTGTAGAAATCACCGCCTTTTAGGTTTTTTTCCTCGATCGTTGGATGGATGTTTGGATCTGCTTTAATGTACAACTTATTTAGTAGCATTTTTTATGCTCCAAGGATGGAGGATTGATGATGCTATTCTATTATTAGTTCTCTTTTTGGTAGCAGTATGTCATCTCTTCACTCAGCCATTAAAGTTTTTTTTCACTCACTCATTAAAGTTAGTTTTTTTATCATTTTCATGATCTATTTTGGAAGAAAAATATAAAGTAGATAGGATACATCTCCAATGTATGATATAGATCTGGAAGGTAGTGGGCTAATTGTGGAATAATAATTGGTTGAAGAAGAAAGAGAAAGAAGAGAGAGCGTGTAAACTTTGAAATAGGTAGTGTGCTAAATATCTTCCATCATTTTAATGCCACAAGATTTTCTATGTCATTTGGCATTTTACTTTGGCCATACATGGTGCTGCTGTCATTTGATTCATTTTGTCATCCCTTTTTCCTTTAGTATTTTTTTTTTTTATTTTGAAATTTTGTATTTTGTTACTTCCAAAACTATGTGATATTTGATTATGTGCTGAAACCTATGCCTTTGTTGACTTTGATTTTTGGAATTATATTTATCTAATGTGTTGAAGCTTATTTCATCAAATGTTTTGTTCCCAGAATCCATATTTTTTATGGCTGATGATCCAAGTGCAGAAAGGAGGAAGTGCCTAAGTGAATTATATGCTGATAAGCAAGTTTCTTGTAATAGATGTAAGATATAATTGTATGCTGAGGTAATTTAATGAGAGCACTTGATCGGCTAGAAACTAAGTTCAATTTTTTGAGCAATTATATAGTAGTATTTTGCCATAGATGGACGTGACAATAAAGTTGGTCAATTATTTGCTTTATTATTATTATTGTTGCTGCTGCTACTACTATTGTTGTTATTATTTTTCAAGTGTTCAAGGATTGAAGGCATGGTTTGATTTCAATAATTTGAAGCCTAAACTTCTTAAAGAAGTTAAAGTTCAATGGCTGAACTCAGTTTGTTTTAAGATCGCATTCAAGATGATGTATTTGTTTTTTTTTTTTAAATATAATTCATTTTTCTTCTTTTTCCTTTTTTCATGTGATTGTTGTTCTCTAGCACTTTCTTTTTCTAAAAAATAATACATAAATTATTTTTAGTTTATCTTCTCCTATTTGTTAGTGCCCAGTAATCTATGATGCATAAAATTCCATTTGACACATATTATAGTTGGATAATTCAAGCTAAGATGGCAAGCAAAAGGTCCACATATGAAAATTTACTTACAAAACAGTTTTCCTTTACAATTTCAGGCTCAATGAGATCTTAGTATACTCATGATGATGGGATAATGATTGGCCAATGTATTTGTTTTATGAAACCTACTCTTTTCCTCGATCCGCCTAACCCGCTGATTAAGGTAAAAAAGCTTCGGTTTCTCTTTATTTTGAGTTGGGTTGGTATGTTATTTTTCTGATTTTATATGTTTAAAATTATTCTTGTTGGTTTATGCTTGGTTTTATTTTAGATTATGGGGTTTTTGTGGCAAATTTTGGACCAGCGAAATAGTGAGGTCACAATCTGGAAGAAATCGAAGAAAAAGTGACAAGATAGAAAACCAGAATTTTTCTTCCTAAAATTTGCGAGTTTATTTCCGGCTTAATTTATGCTTTAAAATTTCTACATATATTTTGCATTTTTTGTCCAATTTTTGTGATTTCATCTAATTTCAAATTGTATCTCGATTCAATTCCCAAACCCCAGAGAAAGTATATTCTTTGTGTTGCTCATATCCCGATAACCATGTGTACATACCTTTGATCTATATCTTTTCTTTAATGCCTCAATTGCATGTGATTTTCTTATTTTGTTTGGTTTTGTATTGTAGGCCAAGAAGTGGATTCATCTGTAAGCATTGGAAGCAGAGCACACTTATAGGTAAATAAGGATTTGAAAATGTAATTTTTTTGCTTGATTTGTAACTGTCCTTTGTTTTTTTTTTTCATCTCATTGGTTGCTTCTTGAGCTTCTTCTACTATATCTTACATATATTCTTTGTAAGAAAAATTCTAATGTGTCTTATTTAGCCTACAAAAGGCTAATTAGTTGGTTTTTGTTTAAGTTTCTCTTTTTCAGGGCTACTAAACTCTATTGCTTGCTCATCGACTGTTACTAAATGCTCATAGCATTTTCCATGATTTTTTTTGCCATAAGTGTATTCCTATTGATTGAACCCACTGCTCTCTAATGAGAAAATTATTTTATTATATATATATCTTTTTTGGGACTGATCAGTATAATGGCTGTTTTGAGGTCTTAACATGGGGAACGTAGTGAATTGAACCTTTGCCATTGTATTGGGGAATGTTAGAAAATTACAGGTTTTATTTTCTCCTTCTTGCTTAGTGTGTAACCTTTAGTTATACAGAAAATGTTTAATAAATTTGAGGCAAAACACTGAGATGAACTCTTTATAATCTACATTTGTCTTATAAAAAATAAATTTGTTGGGTTCAAAGTTAAAAAGAAGAATGGAATGGTATATAGTTTATCTTGTAGACCACACGGTTAACTATTTATTTTGCTACATTTCAGATTTTGCATGAGCTCAAGGAGGAGATAGATATTATGCTAGATAGCCAAATACAGGTAATCATGGTTTGGTTCACATTTAGTTATCTAATAATATTTTCATATTATTTTTTCATGGTTTCTTTTGACACCATAATTGCCAGTTTTGTTGTTCGATGGATACTATACCGAGTCTTATTAAGTTCCTCAATGTTTGATAAATTCTTGCCAAATTCCTTAAGTTTGAACTGGGAAATCCTACTGCCACCACACTCCTTAGGTAGGATGTCGTTGAAAATATGTGTACTTATTGTCAATTGAAAATAGCATTCCATTCTGCTAACAGGATTCCTCTGTTTCTTGTTTGCATTAGGAGGTTCATTAGGTGTACTTGTGAATATCAGAATGTAAGCTTATTCTTTAATGCCATTCCCTGTTGATTTTTGTGATAACCTTTAGTTTGAGGGTTCTCATTTTAATGTTCCTAAAACAATTACATCCATTTTTGTTCTTGTTCATGTAAACCAAAAAGGTGCATTAGAAATTAATAATTGAATGGAAGTTTTTGAGAGAAGTTCGAGTGAGAATGGAACTAAGGAAGGACCACTTTAATTCATTTCCTTACGTCAAAGTCGAAGAAATGACATCTTTGTTTCTATGTCTCCAACAAAGAGGGAAAAACTTCTGCAAAAATTGTTAAAAACAATATTGATCCTATATCAACTGATGAAAAACATGGCTTTGATGTTTAGAATTTGGGCTTATTCCATCCAATATTTTCTTTAAAAATCTAATATTCTGCAATATTTACTTAAAATTGGCTGTGGAACCAAAAAAAAAAAAAGTGTTGTAAATTAAACTTTAGTCTAAAATGCTTGTAGGATTTATGATATTAAAAATGTTTTTATTTTGATTTCTTGTAGAATTTGGTTTTACGGCCTAATGCCTTCCGCTTGCAAAGTCCTACTGCATGTTTTGATGTTGTCTGGTATGCCTTAGGTGGATCTTGGACTTGTGGCTTATCATTATCTCATGCATTTCATTATTAGCTCAGAACTTTTGACTACTGAGGTGAACTTGGTGCTTGCTATTTTTAAATGAGAAGCTAGCTATCTATATATTTTTTAAAGTACAATACATCAACCTCGAAAGTTGATCCAGTAATATAACCAGATTATAGGATAGAAGGCCTAAAGTGTTGTCATTGTTAATTTATTAACTAATAGCTACATATTTTTTGTGTGAATTTGATCACAGGCATGACAGCATGAGCTTCTTTTCTTTGATCCATGTGGTTTCAACAAGAACCTAAATGATACCAATAACAATTCTGAGGAAAGTGCAGTTGAAGAATATATCAGTTCAGATTCACAATCATTATATTTATTGTCATTAGAGTTGATAACCAAAATACAACAAGAAGAGTTCTTTTTGGCATTCATCAAGTGCATCCTTGGTTTTTTTACTCGCATGAATAAGTCTCATCTTATATCCTTCGCCATGTACCTAGAAAGATGCACATATCCATGAGTAGTCCATCTTATCTTATTTTAATGAGGTGTTGTTTTCTTGTGGTGCCAACAAAATGATGTTGAGGCTAGAAACTAAAGGCTCCTCTAAGTTCAATCGAATATCTTATGTAACTATTTTTGTTTAGGTGCCAAACTAAATCCTTTCATGAAGTCATGAATGGACATGTAATAGTAGTTTGCCATTTTGTAATCAAGGTAGTTACTGGAATTGGACTTCAAACCAGGCTTTCATGATTTGAATTTCAATTTATTATGTAACTATGTTGTCCCCTAAATGGAATCTCTTTAATGTAATATTTAAGTGTTTTTGTTTGGCAGACATATGAATATTTATGAAGGAATCTGTTGTTTCTAATGCTTGCACATGGGATTAGATTGTGCCCTCATTCTTTACATGATTCTTAGCATGAGATTTATATATATATTAAACATTAAGTAACAATAGATCTTCACTATAATTCAATAATGACAAATAATAAAACTACAGCATACCTAAGTTACAAAGCAAACACGGCACGTGCACCACCTCTAGTATATTAAAAGAGCCAGTTGGATTGTAACTGTTCATCAATTTCGTCTGATACGACGCCATTCTGTGGTCTTTTTTTTTTTCTGTTACCATAGAAGGACTGATATAAATACACCCCATTCTTGGCAAACGACACCGTTCGTCATTTCCTCCCAGATCCCCAATCTTCATATCTCATTACTCTCCATTAATCTCCTCTCCGCCACAAAGAATACCGATTCGTGGAAGAGAAAAGCATATGAAACCTGATATGATCTTTATCCTTATCAGGTTTCTCTTGAAACCGAGTTTTTTGTGTGGATGATTTATCCATAGTTGTTCTTGCCAAGACCCAACAAGCCTTGCCTTGATCTTTTTATTTTGCAAAACTTGATATGATCTTTATCCTTATCAGGTTTCTCTTGAAATCGAGTTCTTTGTGTGGATGATTTATCCATAGCTGTTCTAGCCAAGACCCAACAAGCCTCGCCTCGGCTTTTTATTTTGCAAAACTTTGCGGCGTTTTTCCGAGATCATCGTTTGTCTTCCATTTTAACCTTCTGTTTCAATATTCATTGTGAGGTTTTGTCGAAAAATTTTCCGTTTTAGTAGATTTTTCAGTTGTAGATGTATATACTCACAGATTCTAAAATTTTGATTGCTCTTTACCTATTCAATATGAAAGATGGATTTACGGTGGAATTGAATTGTGTTTGTGAACTTTTGATCTTTTTGAATTTCTCAAATGCATTTATAGCATTTTATAGCATCTATCCCAAGCATTAAGAATTTGTTCTTTTTAGCAAGATATTGCAGAGTTGAATAGCAAGGAATCTAAATTCTCGTTATACTCATTTAGGTAGCCAAGGATGAACTTTGGAATAATTTCGATGAGTAAGGATAGTTATGGCTTAGATGAGCCGTTGTACAAGCATGCGATCAAAGAGCCCCAGCCGTAGAAACCATATACAAATTATTTGAGATAATAAGAACAAATAATCATGGGTAATCTGTATTTATTTCTTTTACAATTAATGCAACATTTGGCAATTTTTCTCAAAATAGTATTAACTTCTTAGATATTCATTGTAAATTCTCACTCATATGCTTTACGACTGATTTGACTGAAGTGTTTAAGTGCCGAGAGAGCAGATTTATGTGTTACATAATTGACCTGTTTAATTGTTGACTATATTGAGATTTACAGCTTTTGATGCATACTGGTATTGTTTAAAGTCCATAGGCTTAAGTTGTTAGATAAAACTTAAAATCGCTTTACCTTGAGGTAAGCTTGTCTCTTTATAGAACTTATTTTTCCCCAGTTTTGTTTGAATTAAATTGCAATATGTTGTTAGAGGAGCGAGTGGCAGTAGAATTTCTAAGTAGATTCATATCATTTTGACCTGTAGAAAGATAGTGTTGCTTGACATTCAATTTTCTCTGCCATTATTTTCATGCAATTTTGTTCTATATTACAATAAGCTTGTAAATAGTACTTTGAATTTTGGGATTTTAAAGACACAAACATTGTCTGTTCTCATATTGTCATTCATGGTTCTGTAAATTCATTTGTATTCAAATTGTATTTTATATTTAGTTTTATAGATGGATACAATACAAATGTGCAACTTACATGGTTTTTGAATAGATTGATTTGAGTAAAAATGATTTCACCACATACATCCGATAGTATTATCCTGCCAGATATATGCACATGTCTAATAATTTGACAAGTCTCACCAAGCCTAAAAAATGAGATTTCTTGTACCACTTATAAAGTTAAGACAGTTATTAGGAAGATTCAATATTGTTTAATTGTTGAGATATGATATACTTGTGATACAAATGAAGAGTGACATCCAGACTCTTGATTTTCACTTTCTTTCTCTTCTTTCAATGCTATATGAGTCGGCTTTGGAGAGGGCTTCACTACTACCATGTACATCAAGCACTTTAGCATTATATTAAAAGTTTTTCATCCATTTTATGCAGTTAATATTAGGTTGCATTAAATTTTTCTTACAAGTTTTGATCTTCCGATAGACAACGAAGGAAACTTGAAGCTTGCGGATTTTGGTCTTGTTAGATCATTTTCAAGTGATTATAATGCTAAACTAACACAACGTGTAATTACCTTATGATATATGTAAGCTTTGCAGCAAACTTGTAATGTTTCATCTTAAATTAGATAGCATTAATATCTCACCTATTTGGATAAACTATTTGGATCTTTCCTCTTGAATGGTATTAACCTTCCATTTTTAGTATGAATTTTGTAATCATGACCTAAATTTTTTAGGCCACTTATGTTGCTCCTCGGCACTATAAAGTATAGCCAAGCCCACATGTTCAAATTGACTTCTTTGTCAATCCTTCTAAAAGATAAGCTTCCTCTCCCTTGAGGAGAGAAAACCTGCTATGTGGCTGCAAGTGATTGAGGGTTAGCGGATTTAAAGGCCCTTCAATTCCCAATCACATGCAACCACATGGCAGACTTCCTCTCATTCTCTTTATAAAATCACTTTCTTTGTTTGTCTGGATTGTTTTAAGTACATGATTTCTTTGGTTTGTTTAGTAGCAATTTTTTTTTTTTTTTTTTTTTTTGATATTTTGATTTGATTGTTTGGAGAGGATATTTGCAATTTTATTTACTTTGAGAGTATCCATCCAATTTTTACAAAATAACAATGGATTTTTGAATAAGGGTTTCAACCATTATTTGTTGAGAGCTAGTCATATAGATTTGCAGAAAGCGGTCCTGCTATGGAGAGGTAATCTCTTCTCTTACGGAGAAGTTGCACACATATAGCCCACTATGATTGGGGGATGATGGGTGGAACCCTCTGATCCCCCAATCACAGGGGGCCAGAGATGTTACGTCTATTTAGAAATTTTCATGTCGAATGTAGGATTGTTGCACAAAGTCATATTGGTTAGTGAAAAGATTAGCCATAATGATAATTTCTTGTCTCTTTGTTAAGAACTTTGTATGCATGTCTTGTTTAACGTCTATGTAATGCAAATTGAAACAATATTGTTAGAGCATCCACATTAGTAGTGTTAAAATAAATTACTAGTAGAGTTGTTAATTAACAATTCAAAAAACAACATATATTGATTGTGTTAAAGTAGTTGCTAAAAACATTTTAATTTAACAAGTTATTAGTTTTATTATTAAAATTTACAACAAACTTAACACTTTATGTAATATTATTTCTTCTTTTTTTTTATATTTTAATTAAATTGTGATTAGTCCACTATTTGACTATTGAATTGATGATTAAATTTAACACTCTTATTTAAAATCACCAATATAATACAAATTAATAATCAAATTTATCTTGCTTAAGTGTTATTTAACAATAACTAACAACTCTTCTTTTTTACTTATGTAGATAGTTTTAACACGTAGATGCTTTTATATGTTCAATTGAAAATGCAGCACGTGCCCACTAGTAATAATAAAAAGATAATGAGAATCAAAGACCCTTAAACGTCTCGCAAATGGCCAAATACACTAGCTATCCCACCGTGTTCACAATCTCCCACTATACGAATTATCCACACACCATGATTATTAATGGGTTGTCTCACCGTGAGACAATCCACTACTTGAGTTATTTAATAATTTCCAACCACATAATGCACAGTGCATTATGTGAAATTATCCTATCAGAAGAATGACGGGGAATCATTTTCACTCTAGAAGGTGGTGGTTTGTCAATCAATTGGCTTCGACCACACATCTTGACTTGTTTGGCATCTATAAATATAAACATCACTACTTGAACAACCTAGACAGACTAATCAAAGTAAAAATCACACCCATAAAAATTCTATCGAAACACACATGGTCACCACCAAAAAGAATATCTTCTCATCAAGTTCACGTTCATCATCATATACCATGTACAACTAGTGCTTAAATTATAAACTCTTTTAGCTGCACAGATAACCACTGAAAACTTGAACAGGGTAGAGCCATAATGAATATCAAAATAGCAGCAACCAAAATCCCTGAAATTTCAGTTCCAACAAGCCATATTTTTATATATAATATGGCTTATGCTCACAAGGTCACAGAAAAAAATAATTTCTTAAAAAAAATATCTTAGCACATACAATTGAATGTCAATGCGGCTTCCTCAGAATTTCGGTGAGGTGAATCCACAAAAACAGAGTTACTGCATTTAGTCCAAGACACCGCATAGTGCACTTTCGATCTGCTCATTTTCATCAGTAGTTATGAAAAATCAATTCAGCCCAATGAAAATATTTTTGTCTGAATGAATAAGTTTGATTTGCTTCAGTTCAGAAAACATTTGGCTCAAATAACATACATACGCATAATAATATTGAAAAAGATCAATTTCACAATGTTAAGCTCACCACTAGCAAAATCTTAGTTGTTCTTAAGGGACAAATGATAGCCACAAAAGCATGATGCTGTATAGAACCAATATGAAGATACTATTATGGGCAGAAACATCACCACCTAATGCAAACCTTCAGATATAGCACAAATAATAATTGAAGTTATAAATCCCTTTAGGAATCAATTAACGACGTTATTGTGCATAAACTATACCAGTAGGGATTCATTCAAAAACAATCAGCAAATAGCACCAACTATATAGATCCAGGAATAACTGTAAATTGAACTAAATAAAAATTGAGTTCAAAATCTCAACAAGTCAATTAAACAGAAATTTTCATGACAAGAACTAGTAAATATTTTTCATATCAAATAGTCTAGACAAAAACCAGCAAACTCCATCAGGAATAAAACTTCCTTCAATCGCCACCAGCCTTGTTGTAGACATAGGTGAGGCCACACTTACCGCAGTAATGCCTGTCAAAGTGGTTAGCCATGAAAGTCCCGGCACCACACTCGGCGTTGGGGCATTCCTTGCGTAGCCTCTGCACCTTGCCGGAGTCATCAACCTTGTAGAACTGCAGCACGGCCAGCTTGACCTTCCTGTGCTTGTGCTTGATCTTCTTCGGCTTGGTGTAGGTCTTCTTCTTGCGCTTCTTGGCACCACCACGGAGGCGGAGAACAAGGTGGAGGGTGGACTCCTTCTGGATATTGTAATCAGCAAGAGTACGGCCGTCCTCGAGCTGCTTCCCGGCAAAAATCAGACGTTGCTGATCCGGCGGGATGCCCTCCTTGTCTTGAATCTTAGCTTTCACATTATCGATGGTGTCGGAGGATTCGACCTCCAAGGTAATCGTCTTCCCGGTTAGGGTTTTCACGAAGATCTGCATCTTCGCGGCGGAGAAAATTTGGTAAACTAGGGTTTTCCGTCTACTCTCTGAATGACTCTCACGGCGGAAATGAAAAAGAGAGAGGCTCCTTTAAATACGCTAGGGTTCTGTGAAAGGGCCGAATCCTGCTTTATGGGTGGGTTTGTTGAGTCCAGATCTGCTGTCCCCAAACTCTGTCTCGCTTGCTGTCCGTCCAATAAAATCCTTACACGTGTTTATTTAATTTACAAGTAAGTATTTTCTTAGTTAATTAAATATTAATTAATTAATTAATTAAACACGTGTAAGGATTTAATTGGGGGGACAGCGAGCGAGACGGGATTTGAGGACAGCAGATCTGGATCCGGGTTTGTTGGGCCACTTTAGCATATCACATTTTGGATTGGGCTTCAATTGAGGTCCCAGTTAAGAAGCCCGTTACCATTTATTATTATTATTTTTTTTTGAACAACATTATTATTATTATTATTATTATTATTATTATTATTATTATTATTATTATTATTATTCACCTACCACTTGTTTCGTATTAATTTCTTATTTTTTCATATTAATTTCTTATTTCTTATATGTAACTTTTAATCAAATATATGACTCTTTTTTTTTTTTTAAAGGCAAATATGACTTTTAATCTAGAAATAACACATATATCACTTTTCAAAAGAAATGTAAACAATGAGACAAATGTTTCTTTATATATGTGATCTTTTAATTAAATGTCACTTTTAAGCATGACGTTTTAATTACATCGGCCCTTTTAAAATGTGACTTTTAAGTTAAATAAGGGCATATGTATGACTTTTAAAGTTATATACTGGAAAAGTCACATATAAAAATATGTTTTTCTAATTAAACGTGAATTTTTAAGTAATATATTATTTTATGTGTGACTTTTTATATATTTTACTTTTTAATTAAATAGTAATATAAATATGACTTTTTAATTAAAAGTGAGTTTTTTTTTTTTTAAACTAAAGGTGATTTTTTATATATATGTGACCTTTTCAATAAATAACAATACAAATATGATTTTTATATGTGACTTTCTAATTAAACGTGACTTTTTAAATAAATACAATTTTTTCTGTTTATGTGACATTTTTTGAACATATATGTATGTGACCTTCTAATTCAATAATAACACAAAATATGACTTTTTAATTAGACGTGACTTTACTAAGAGGGAACATAACTTTTATATGTGCATTTTTTTCTTGTGATTGATTTAATTCGTGTCTCTTTTAAGTTTCGTTCGTCAATCACTCGGCTCCTATACATTCAAATGTTAGCATTACAAACATGCTTCAAGACAACAACGACATGCATTACTTGACAAAGGTAGTATATTACAATTTTAATAACAAGTATTGTTTGTCTCTTATTATTAATATTAGTATATTAGTATTCAGTGATTTCTTTTGACTATCCTTTTTTTTTTCTGAGTTATGTAGGATCCAAGTTATTATGGTTTTGACTATTGATGATCTATGAAGAAAAGATTCACTATTTGTTTTAGTTGAAGTTTTGACATGGTATGACTTTTATTGAATAGAATATATGAATATATTACAATGAACTTATATTGTAAACTTTTACTCACTACATTTTTCTCTGCTCAGGTAAGTGAAGCGTGACCTAGTTTTTTCAAAGCCTCGTCGTTTGTTGCCACTTTCGTTTTTTTTTTTTTTTAAATTCAATCCAATAGTTTACATCTAAAGATGTTGCTTGGGTTGCTTAATACTTATCTATAATTTTTGTTATGTTGTCAAATGAAACTGTGTTCCAAACTTTTAGTTAGCACTTTTTTATTGGAGATTTCTTACTGATGAAAACGGCAAAGTATATTTCAACAACTTATTCTTGAAATTGTGTTGGCGTCTTCAAAAATCTTTTTAGAGCTATTAAATTATGTATCAAATACACCAAAGTCATTGTAAAGTTAACAAACAAAATAACAATTAATAGTAAAATTTATTTAAAATTAACCCGTCAAATTAATTGTAATCAAATTATATTTCAAACGACACACCTTTGTTAATTATATTTGCAATTATCGCTGAAAATGAGTGCATGAAAACATCAAAATAGACGAGAAAATAATTAATTTATACATGTAAAGAAAAAAAGTGGCAATTGACATAAGTTGTGCATAGAAACATAAAAAAAAAAAGAAGAAAAAGAAAACTAGGGAGAGAATAATATATATTAAGAGAGAAATATTGGGCAATAGTACTCGTTGGTGTGTGGGGAGAGAGGATAGTGAGAGAAAAGTGAGATTAAATAAAGGCCAATTATATTCACACTATATTTTTTTTATATTTACACCACATTTTAATTGAAATGGTGGTCTTTAATATAAAGTCATTGTTATAATTACATTCCAAATATTTATGTCTCGTATATTTATCATCAAATTTTAGTCTATGTCGGAATTGATGATTACTTTTCAAAAATTATATTAGACTACTTTTTAATAAACAAATAATTTGTTACATTTTTGTTTTAGTTATTATTTTTATTTTTTCTTATATAAGATACGATGAGCAAATAAATTTCGTACACCATCTTAGCATATATTTTGAAAGGAAATTGTTGTCAAAGATAAAACATGAGCTAACCGGTTAACAATTAAAGATGAAAAATGTAATCAAAAGATGATGGACATAAATATTATAAATTTAAAGCATTAAAGATTTTCAATGCAATTAATTTGTGGTGTATTTAGTAAAAGTTGTAGTGCAGATATAATTACCCTTAAATAAAATGACATGAAAATATTTAATGACTTGCAGTATAACTATTGGTTGAATGTACCACCTATGATAGTACATCCATTGTACCTAAGTTTTTCTTCTTTTTGGGACTTGAAATTTGTTTGAAGAAGTTTGTTCCTTACACAGTTTTCTTTTTTGTTTCGTTCCTCGAACAGGACCACTTGTGATCGCTAGTGGAACATATACGCCATTTATTCCTTCCCTTACGGCCAAAGCCTCGACAATTTCTATTGTAAATGAGATCCCACCAGTCTTCGCCACAACGCAACCCATGCTATTGCATTATGTGTTTAATCACAATCCCAATATTAATATGGAATTAACTAAAATTGTTGATTTTTCGTTACAATTTAAATGCAAAATCTAGTGTAAACTGCAACTACTTTATATATATAGCACCGGCAATTTATGACCTCACTTTTAAAAACTACTCCCTTCGTCCTAAAAAAAATAGTCTACTATTTCATTTTCCTCTGTCTCAAAAAGATAGTTTACTTATTATATTAATCATGCATTTAATTTTTCATTTCTATATGTGCATCTAATTAATTATTATTATTCAAATATCAATACATTAAAAGTATTTCAAATAATTAATGAGATATAAGGATATATTTAGACAAATAAGGTAATTTTTATTTTTTTTTTGAATATTACAAGAGGAATATTGAGGAGAAAATTGAACCCAAGACTTAGGGTATGGGAAGCCCATTTAAATACTACTGGACCACTTGGGTCTTTACAAAAATAAGATAAAATTTAATATTTTAACTATATTAATTATCGTTTCTTAATATATGTGAAAATAACTACTTGACTATCTTTGTGAGACGAAATGAGTAAAAAATAAATAACTATGTACTCCCATTTATATAGTCTCAATCTCCTACCAAACAAACATATGATGAGAATGTATTGAACAATTCACGTGTGAGTTGTTCAGTGGTACAATAAAGAAACCACAACCAAATTGATAATTCAAACCTATAATGAGAAGACTAGTGCTATTCATATCAACTGGTGATTATTACAATGTTTAAGTGACATTAAATTATAAGTCTATTTAAATGTATCACATGTCCTTACATTCTATTTGACTTATTATTTTAGTGACACTGTACTGACATATAAGAGATAGTAATAATGACAGATGGTGATGAATATCATTATTCTAAAAATAGTCAAACACCCACTTAATGGTGGCAAAATTATATACAGGGAAAAGAAAACAGGGGAGAGAGAAACTCTCTCTAGAATGCATGAGTTATCAATATATTATATAGTATGTCAATTTCAAGTATAACAAATTGAGTTCTTAGTTCAGAGTCTGACCTCTAATCCATAGTAGTCAACTCAACTCGGAGTCCGACCTCTAATCAGGAGGAGCCAACTTAGAGTTAACTGCTCTTGATTAGCGGTCGGACTCCAAACTCAAAGCTCAATGTATTTCTTTAGGAGGATCGAGTACGGTGTAGCTGCAATAAAAAGGTGTGTGGATTGCAAAGTGTCACTCACATGGGTGGCCGGGTGTGCAGAGAAGAAGGTCAAATCATGTGACAGTGTACCTACTTACCTTAAACCGCCTGTCTTCTCCTTCGTCACCCACTCGGTCAAATCGCCTTTCTCCACATCCCCTCCCTTCGCTGGTCTCTTCTTCTTCCAAACCACCTAATTCTTCCTCTATAATCTTCTCTATACTATATATTCCATTTCCCAATCTCTCTCTGTTACTTTCTTCATACATATTTTTTCTTGAAATTACTAACCGATCATTGTATGAATATCGATCGATGGGACGTTCCCCCTGCTGTGAACTGGAAGCCCACACCAACAAAGGGACATGGACTAAAGAAGAAGACGAGCTTCTCGTCAATTACATCACCCTTCATGGCCAAGGCTGCTGGCGTTCCCTCCCTAAAGCCGCTGGTACTTAGCTAGCTAGGGTTTCTGTTTTTCTATTCAAGAATTCTTTTCAAGAATTTTAGACTATTCAGTGGAAATTATTAAGATATTTTAGTTTACTTGTAGATTTCAACTAATTAAAAGAATTTTAATTTAAATTGAGGGTTTTTATTGTAGATTCCAAAGTGAAGTTAACTAACCTAAATTGCAGACTTTAATTAACTAAGTTAAATTTAATTGAAAAAGGGATTTTTATTTTTTTTTATTTGTTTTGTTTTTCCATTGTAGGGTTGCTTCGATGTGGCAAGAGTTGCAGGCTTCGATGGATAAACTATTTGAGGCCTGATGTGAAGAGAGGGAACTTCACTCGAGAAGAAGACGATATCATCATCAAACTTCATAGCATAGTTGGAAATAAGTATATATACCATTTTTTCTTCTTATAAATTTTGGAAATATTATAATTTTGTGTGTCTAGCTAATTAATTTCTTCATGTTAATTAGTTTGTTTTGGTTGTTACAATAGAGTAAATATTCACTTTCGACGTACGTCATATTCACTTGGGACACACATCATGCATATTTTTACCAACGAGAATTTATAGAATTATTCTGTTACTCGTCTGATAAAACTCATCATCACAGTTATACAGCATTCTAAGAGATACTAAACATAGTTCGCTTTAATCGTTTGATGTGATTTCTAGTAGTACATTTTCTTCCTCTATCTTGAATCAACACTTGGGTACATTATCCAAGTATTTCTCTAATTCATTAATATTCCTGATTATTATAGCTAGATTTGCATGCAAGTTTAATTAAGCTCACTTTGTACTGGTAATTTGTTTTCAGGTGGTCTTTGATAGCTGGAAATTTGCCTGGAAGAACCGACAATGAAATCAAGAACTATTGGAACACTCGCATTAAACGGAAGCTTCTTCGCCGAGGCATCGACCCTCAAACCCACCGTCCCCTCAACAGTGCCGCCACCACTACAGCCGATAAAGACCGTATTTTCTTGGATCTTAGAACCCCAACTCCATCATCAAGCGGCACAACCGAAGAAACTCCACTATCCCATCTTCAAGACAAGCAAAATGTTGCCGAGGGAATTGATCTCGAACTCTCTATTGGACTTCCTTCCAGCTCATCGGCAAAGTTGAAGGGTTCCGGCCAGCTTTTCTGTCCAGTGGCAAAACCATCTCCCCGGGCACAGGTGGCGGCAAAAGAGTTGTGTCTGTGCTGGCAGTTGGGATTTCAAAATGCTCAGCAGATGTGTAGTTGCCAAGTGAAAAATGGTCAATACATGAGATAGTGAGAGGATGATTTTTAAGGGCTTTTACATAATACATGAGATAGTGAGAGGATGATTTTTAAGGGCTTTTACATACATAGAATGTATGATGTTTTTCCATTCATACATTCTTTTGAGGTTCTTTTTGATGTCTTAATTATATGGTATGGTGTGTCAATATATAGAACAAATTAATTTTTGTTTTTAATAAATTTGGAGTCAAACTAGATGAATTACTTTATTGCCATAAAAAAAATATTTTGTTGGGTTTATTAGTAATTATTATCATTTCAATTATTATCACTAGAAGCCCACGTAAGCCGTGGCTCAAACAAGTGTAGTAGTTAGATATTCACATTTCGAGCGAGAGATTTGAATTCAAATCACACCAAACCACTCCCTTATCTCCCGTTTATCAAAAAAGGCAAAAAAAAAAAAATGGAAAGAAAGAAAAAAGAAGCCCATGCCAGTAGAGGGCTGCCTGAAATTGGAAGCTAGAATGAAGTGGCTTACTGGGCACAATAATTGCACCAAATTTGAGATTTTTGATTCATTTTTCTTGAAATTTGAGACTTTAGTCTACCTACAATAACTCGATTTAAACTTCGGCTTCTTGAATTCTTTTATTCTTAACTGGCATTTTGCAATCTTTCTAAGTCGTGACTGTTGAAATTTGTTCTAATGGGGAGTATAAAAGCCAAATTTCGCATTCAAAGAAGCTTACAGACCAAATTGCAAAAATTGAAAAGTGGGGCTGCACGAGCAAGACATCGATTTACATGTTCTTTTTCTTTTGTGCAGTTATTCCGTGTATATAGAAATTGTTTGAAACTCTTTATTTTTGCAATTTATAAAGAAAATTTATAATGAGTGGAAATAAGTGGTGAAAATTTAATTGAAGTTTGAAATGTGTGGTGATTGTTGAGTAATTATCAAATCAACAGTCAAATCATGGTATATGAATTTATAAATGGAAAAAATAAAGAGGTTCAAACAACCCCTAAATCGTGGAAGGGTAATTATATTTCCATCACAAAAATTGATTATTACGCCACATTTTAAATCTACCACTAATAAATAACAATTTTGATTAGAACACCAGAATAATTTTACATTTTAACCAATATTTTTGAAGAAAATATTAAATACCATATATATGATAATACCACATACTATTTCAAAGACTCTTTCGGTCCTCATTTTCTATACTCTCAATGTTTACGTCCATTTCGCTCCATCAATTCAATTTTTCACCATTCGACTCTCAACGTAAATTAGTATCTTCTGTACAATTATTTTATAAATTGTGTTAATTATTTGTTTATGACTTTTTATATGGTAGAACGACCTTAAAGCATATATATCTTGTCCACTCAGATTTTCCACGAAGCTGACGAAAATATGAAATTACGGAAAAATAAATTATAAATAAACAAAAGAAGAAGGCAACATGTGGCCATGAATAGAGATGACCCAAATTGAAGAAATTAATCTAGAGGAATAGAAAGAAATTGCAGACAATTGTGCTACTCGGTTACAGAAAATGAGATTCGAGGAAGGGGATGATCGAAAAGTGAAAATTAAAAAAAGCGGGGGCTAAAATAATGATTGTGGTTTAAAAGGGAAAAATGCAAAAATAGTAAATACCATAGCAAGGTTATTGATGCAAATTAACCTATGGATATTTAAGTAAATATGAAAATGTGGTGTAAAAAATAAAAAACATGGTGGTAATATAATTACCATTGGGGAAGTTTTATATATATATTTTTAAATTCTATATATACTTACCAAACTTTATATATTTCAAAAATATTGCGTAACATGCTACGTTACACATGTAACAAGGTATATTACTTTTTAACCTTTTTCCTAATTTTTTACTTTTTAATAAATATTTTCCCCCACCCTCTAACTAGTGGGGGCCGGCCGTCCTCAATTTTTTGTTACTTTCATGTAGACGGAAATGTGCATAACTTTTTATGTGGACCTCAAAATTGAGATCCGTAAAAGGCGTTGGATTTCTTATTTGATGAGCTTCAGTATGGCATGGTAAATTAGAGATAATGTTGAGGGTAGTTTCGACAAGTATGAAAGAAAAAGTTACAATAATTATGAACGGAGGTAAATAACGGTTCAACTATAATACAAAACAATAGTATTATGTACTCGAATGTGATAATGTGATATCTATTAGTCATGCCTGTGATTAGAAAGATTGCAATACATGATGGTTCTCTGACACTATTTGCATATATCAATGCAATCTTTAATAAGAGATACTTGAAAATATTTGTAGAAATGGCAACGGGGCGGGTTCCAGGCAGGTATGCCTTTCCCCACCAGGCCTCGTTAAGGAACAGGTGTGGGAAAAATACCTATTACTCACCCCGTTAAGAAAATACTTAAAAAATTTAAAAAAAAAAAAATTGAAAACCATATGAAAAAACCATTCAAATTATCATAGAGCAAGCCAAAATTGGTTTGTCTTTAAATTAGTTTTTGTTATTTTAAGAAAACTCAAATTTTGAATTATATTATAAAGTTTGCTAAAAATTTAACAAAAAGAAAGTTGAGCAAATCGGCTAAGACATATTGATTTATCTTTGAGTATCAGAGTTTGAATCCTCAGCTTCTCACTAGCCTTTCTTCAATATATAATTTTTTTAATAATTAAAAAAGGGTATCGGGTCCCCGGGGGAGGAGGGGGGCCACTACTCGTCCCCTACCCGATAAGAGTTCGAGGTGAAGAATTTCGCCCCGCACCCATCTCCGGGTATCAGTTAATGGGTATAAAATTGTCATTCCTAAATATTGGGCATGATATATATATATGTATGTGTGTGTGTGTGTGATTTGATTGAAATATTGAGCACATTCTGATAAATGTCATATACACCCATGGAGCATAATGTTAAACATGCGTACATGTATGTGGCATGAAGAAGGTTGACTTGTGAGCTAATGGTGGTTGTGTGAACCCTGTATAGTAATATCGTACTTTATTTGCTGTCTGGGTAGATATACCACTCGGGATGTTCCCTCATGTGAGTGTTTGGATGGCTCAGTAGTGTAGCCGTCCAGGTAGTTATATCACTTGGAGTACCAACAAGTAAGTGTTTAGGGGCTCGATGGCGATAGGCCATGCCTATTATTTCTATATTGTATTTTGTACTCACATGGATCTTAGTACGTGCGTATTTGATTTGGCCTTAATAATATTGAGCTCGTAAGATATACTATATGAGGGTTGGGGCCCTGCATACTTAGTGGTGTGGCGTCGTCGTCATCATTTGATTGACATCATATACATAATTACAGGGACGTAGCCAGCCAGCCGGATTACCCCTAGCCGGACAGAAATATCAAAAACTCATTTATATAAACACTATTTTTTTAAAAGAGTACACAAAGTTAGGTACATTAGAAAAAGTGTTCAACAATTGTTCAAAAAAAAAAATGTTCAACAAATCAAAAGCTAATAGTAGGCTAAAAAGTAAGTTGAACCCGGCGATTTTTTACTTTAGCAAACTCTCTATTAAAGAATCTATATCTAGTTTGTTAATATGCTCCCTTTCGACAAAAATTGTCAAAGAACAATCCAACAATAAAGAACCTCAAAAACTAATCCAACAATCCACAAAGTTCAATAGATCAATTAGAAAATTATCCTTTCAAATTAAAACCACTTAAATCTTTCAACAATCCAACAATAAAGAACGTAAAAAACTAACTAGTGAGCTATCAACAATCAAATCACTATGCTTGGCAAAGTTCAACCTCTAAAATTCAACATCCAACTCTATCCAACATCCAAAATTCAAGTATTCAACAATTTAACATCCAAGTGCTCCAACTCCAAGTCTAACATCCAAAACTCAAGAAATAAAATTGCAAAATTTTAACAATGGTTAAATACTTAAATTACAGTTTATGTCTATATAAGAGAGAAACAAACAACAAGCTTACCGCCAAATACCATTTATATAATTTCAATTTCTTAACTTGTTGGCTATTAAAACTTAGAATTAGAATTTAGAAGTTAGAATTTTGAAATTACCTTCAAAGTTCGAAGAATTAAAGTTCAAATATTTTGGAGTCTGAAACCCAGAGTGCTCTTCTGGCTTCTGCTTCTTGACTGGAATGAGCAGGCCAGCTGGGTCACTACATCATTGGTGCCTGTCGGGTGGTCAGTGGAGCTGGAGCCTGGAGGCATGGTCGGCGGTCGCGCGGACAAGTAGGACAGCAGTAGGAACTGGCGAAGTAACTAACTACAGAAGGCCAAAGCAGTGGAGGCAGCTGCGGAGGTCAGACTCTGGATGGTTGCTTGTCGCCGGCGTATGCGAGAACCGAGAAATTAGCCGGAGCAGTGAGCCATCAGGATGTCGTTAGATCATTAGATGAATTGGGGAATTACTAATTAGGGATTTCAAAATTGAAATTCTGAATTGGGAGTTTAGGAACGATCTTAAATTCTAAATTTGGGATTATTGGGTAACAGATTCAGTTTTTTCTTTTGATATTGGGCTGGCTGCTGGTGAAGGCTTATTACGTTTAGCCCAAATTTTCTTACCCCTAGCCCAAAGACCAATTTTTTTTGGCCCATTTTTTCTTGGACCAGGCCACGCTTTGGGCTAGACCCGGGCACAGGGTGGCCCTCCACTGGGTCCACCCCCTGCATAATGATCATACATACTCTTACTTACTGAGCGTTAGCTCATATAGTTTTGCAGTGTAAGGGTTACAACGCAAGTGACGGGATCAGTGACAACTCTAAGATAACTGGACAATTGTATACTGGGCCTTGATCGTGGCCCATAGGTCAACCACAAAGGAAACCTAAAAAGATTATAACTATTTTAAGTTAATAATTTATTATTACTTTACAATGGTAAAGTAGATTTTATATCCCGTTTATCTTCTGCTCTTGATTTTAAGTACCCTTAACACACACACACATACATATATATATATATATTTTACAAGTCTAAACCTTATAATAAAATGAACTTTCTTGGATAAGATCATCTTCTAAGGCGTTATAATTATATTCAAATTTATTACTAATGTACGTAGATTCCAAAATGTATTTTATGTATTCAAGTTTAATGAAAATATTTTGTGATCGAACATGTGGAATTTTTGAGTCGCCCGTGTTTTATTCATTGGGAAAATTTTTAAATCCAATTTATGATTTATTCCATAATATAATATGGAAGGATTTATATAAATAGTTGGGGGTGTTACATTCCCCTTTTGCTATCACTTTTTCCTTGACACTAGAAATGCTCTAATAGCATAAGACTATTGAGTAATATGGCTAATGAAATGCCTAATTTAGTTTTCACTTGTGTTAAGAGTTCTACAAACCAAGTTGCTCATAGATTTATTAGGTCGACTGATTCCATGTCAGGTTCAAAGAGTGGATCGCGTTTCATCCTTCTCTTATTTCCAATACACTCCTACAAGATACTTTTATTCCTTAAGAAAAATGGAAAGAAAGAAAGAAAAAGAAGAGAACATAAAAGCTTTAAGGTAAAGGTCTTGATTCAAATCTTCGCACAACTAAACAATATGAGATATAGGGTAATTTGCACAAATGGATCTTATAGTTTATTGTCAATGCGGAAATAGATTCTATAGTTTCTAACTTGGTATTTTCAACTTTAACGTATCACTATTCATTATAAAAAGGACCTTACCGTTCAAATTTGTCAACTTTGTTATTGAAATGACCTTGTTATCCTTAATCTCAATTAAAATATAAAGATAAAGATTTGTATTTCTTGTACGATTCCGATGAGAGAAGACCTGAGGAAACTTCTTATTGTTAGTTGATGTACCATGTTGGTATTTATATTAGGCCTCACATGTCGCTAGCAATGAAGAAGTCGAAGCTTTCACTGGAAATTCCAAAAGACATTTTAATTAACAGGAAAAGCAGAAAAGTCTGATTCATTTGTGTGGTGGTGGGGAGGTAATATTATGATGGCATGAATTAGGTAGATAGAAATATACATTTTTGTCTTTATATGTTACTTGAAATTAAAGGTAAAATACCTTAGAAAAGAATTCTATTTTAGAAACTAGAAAATAAAGGTAAAAAGGTCATTTTAAGAATAAAAATTAACAAATTTGGACAATAAGACCCTTTTTTGCAAGGAACAGTGAAACACTAAGGTTGAAATTGCTAAGTTAAAAACTACAAGGTCAATTTCCGTACTAACACTAAACGATAGGATCTATTTGCGCAAATTAGTCATAAGATATATGCACTTCTTAGATTTTGATGGAGAAAATAAATAAATAAATCTTAGCTATATGTAGATGGTATGGTGAAAAAAATAATAATAATTAATTAATAAGTACAACAATAGCACAACTTATACTATAGTACCATATATAAAACTGAATATAGGGGATGAACATTTTTAAACGATTTTGCCCTTTTATACATTTATTCTAACTTCTTATTTACCCTTACTCGTTAATTAGTAACTTTTTAATTAAATTGAACTAGTTTTTTTTCACCTGTGCGTTGCACGTACATAGTTATAGTGTACATTCGTATCTGATAGGTGTCACATTAACGTGTTTAATTTCCTCATACTAGTGTTTTATTGCATGTTTTATTACATTAGAATGGTTATTCATGTTTAATTTGTTTATTAGGAATAGGACCAAGGATGAAGTGTAAACAGAGTCGGTTTTGACACATTTTGCAAGGAGTTTGGAACTTAGGAGTCAAGGTGTTCGATAACAAAACTTGAAGGACTAAAAAGAAAGGAAGATAATTGAGGAAGAGCAGGGCTGGTGCACTGCTTGATCAGTGCGCCCGCACTGAAGTTGCTAGATCGAACGAATTGAAGTTGAAAAGGCAGGGCGCGTGCCCTGCTGTCTCAGTGCGCCCGTACTGCAGATGAAAAATTGGACAGAACCAGAAGGACGAGCGCCCTGCTTGCCTTTACGTGTGGTTTCTTTTCTGTTTTGGACTTTGTTTTGGGCCCAGATTTTGTACACGAATTTAGGGTATTCTTGGGGGTTTTTGAAGAGCGTATAAAGGAGGAAGAGAGGGGACAAAAAGGCACACAGCCTAGAGAAGAAATTTGGAGAAATACAAGAAGATTGAAGATTGAAGATTGAAGATCGAAGATTTCAAGTTTGAGATCGACTTGAGCATGTAAGGTTAAGGCCTCCTCTACCTAATTCGAGGGGACGTTGATGTCTGAAGATTTGTCTTTCTTTTAGCTCTTTCCTTAACGTTATTTCTAGTATTGTTAATTGGGATTGTTGTGATATTCTATTATTCAAGTTTATGATATCTTGATGATTTTCTCTCAATAGGGCCCTTTGATTGATGCATCTATCTATTAATTGCTAGAGTTAGGTTTTCAACACATAATTGTTATTTTTTGTGATTCATTTATAGCAACTAGCGGTTTTAATTGCTGGTAATATCACAACCTAAGATTACAAATCAAGCTTGCAATTTTTGTGTGTTGGTCTAACCTATTTTCCTCGTTCTACACATTGGTTCTGCATTAATTTTGGTGAACTCACTCCAAGTTGTCCGAGGCTAATAATCTAATTTAAAAACTTGTTCGGATTAGTTATAGCCTAAGGAAAAATTTGGGTAATTGAAGCATAACAATACCTAGGGTTAGAAGTCCCAAATTCATGCTAGAAACACATTTCAAGAGCTTAAGAACCACTTATCTAAACTCAACCGAACCGAGAATTGGGTGTCTCTCCTCATTAATCTTTTTTACTCAATTTATTAGTTGCATTCTTAATTAGCCTTTTGATTTAATTTTTATTAAAATTCAACTCAAAAAAACGCACTCAACCTCTAGTTAACATTAAATTGCTTAATTTATTCACTATTCTCTGTGCGTTTGACCATTGCTCCGCTATTACAATTTTATTTAAACTCGAGTAAGGAAAGTAATTATTTTTAACGCATTCGACAAGCAACCATTATCAAAATTGATGTAAGTGTGTTTTTTTAGACATCATGTCATAAATAAAGTACAATATACCAATTGCATTGTATAAAACTATGAATCAATATGCGAAATTACAAATCACCAATGGATATTTATTTGTAGTAAAATGTTTGAGTATTGAGCATAAATTTGGTTGCATAACTGAGTCTATAATTCTTCGTGTTTTGCAAACACATAGTGTAAGTTCATATGTCTAACCTATCTAAAGTTGTAATAATTAGTAGTCAAATGATTGAATTACCATCAACTATTACAACCGTGAGTCCAGTATCTCACCTGGGCGTTGCACATGAGATTAATTTAAAAAAAACATCAATAATAGTGAACAATAAAATATTGAACATGTACGCGACATCAGTTTTGCATAACAAAATCAGTAAATATGCAATTTTAATTTAGTATTTGATGCATTAAAATAATGCTTTATTAGTAACAAATTAATAGTTACCCTCTTATATACTCGATTAATGTTTTACTATATTTTATTTTTAAATCATCTAACTTATTTAGAGCTTGTTTGATCCCTTTTTTCTCCCAATTTATAAACTTATCTACCACTAATTTGACATTTGATTTGACAACTGTTCAAGTACAACCTCGTATTACACACCTTTTTACATTTCCAATACACATTCTACCTCTCTTCTCATTATAAATTTCCCAAATAAATAAAATCAAACAAGCTCTTAATATTATTAGTTAATAATCTAATAATACGTCTAATGCATGTACATACCCGTATTTGCTCGATACCCATTCAGTTAAAAATTTTCATATATATAAGAAAGTATCCTAGACATACTCCTTTTAACTGGATAATATGTCGTTTCCCCACACACACTGTTAACTGGGTGATGCTTGGTTTTATTTTGTGTAAGTACCAATAATATCACGTTGTTATTTTAGGCTAGTAAATAGCAAATATAATCCTTAAAAAAGTAACATGATTTTATAATGACAATCACTAGAGGCGTATTAATTATATTGATAAATATAATATTAATTAAAAAAATTTTCATCCAAAGTTGATAGGTTAATAGTTATGTCTTAATTAATTATTACTTTTTATTTTTTTATATATTTGAACAAATTTATAGTATTTTAGGGCTATCTGCAAAATAGGAATATACTATGATGCAATTTTAATTTTCATAAATATTAAAAAAATACAATTAATAACATTAGAATTGTAAAATTTAATATCATATATCGCTAATATATCACTTCATTTATTAAATATTTCATTTTAAATAATTTTATTTTTTGGATTAAAATACACATTAAATAGGGTTATAAAAGAAAATTAATATTTCAAATACTTTTTTAATAGGAAAGTGGACTACATTTTAAGACAGATGAAAAATGAAAAGTTTACCAATTTTATGGGACGGAGGTGCTATGAAAATAATTAAATTAGTACAGTTAATAATTAGAAAAGTTTTGTAAGATAATATAATGAGTTTAATTTAGTTATAGATTTTTTTATTAGTATGAAATTTTATTTTAGGTTTGCATAATTTTATTTGTAGAAATCAAGAAAAGATTTGACGAATATCTTTAAACATGTTGCTTAAATATGTGTTTAATATTTTACTTTAATTTACATTTTAAATCATGTAACTTATTCAATATTATTTGAATCCACTAGGTCGTAGAGGGTCGACAGAGGTCAAAGGTCAATAGAGGTCAATGGTCACTGGATCTTGGAAGCAGGCCCTGAGCGCCTCACCTAACCAGATGACCTAGCGACCTAACGACCAACAGCAAGCGAGCTCACAAGTGCCTCGACCCAAAGCCACGACCTAGTAAGCCCAACGAGCATTCCAACTCAGCAGCAGCTTGGGAACCCACGTGAGGAACTTTATCACTTATGGCTGATAGGACTCCAGCATTAAATGCAATATAGAGGTTACTTGCCCTATGCCTGGTTTAGACAACCAATAGTCAAAAAGTGAATATCTAATCTCAGTCGACTAGACCCTTACGTTACCTATGTGGGGCCACATTAAATGCTTGTAGTCATTATACCCAAGCAAGGGGTTAATGTACGCTATAAATAGTTATAAATAGAGGCAAACAGAACTAAGAGGGAGTTCGATACCCAAATCTCATTATTCTTGTCTTCCACACATATATAGTCTTCCATTTATTACAAACATTCCTGGCCTTTTCACATAACCTGCCTATACCAATTCAAATATGAATCTCCTGCGAATACAAATCTTGTTTGTTGAGTTGAAAGCTAAATTTGGCATCAACAAACTGGCGCCGTATGTGGGGAACTTAAAAAAAGCTGTGTAAAATAGATATCCGGTGAAATCTAACTTCGGTGAAAAGGAAATGAGTGGAAGACATTCCGAAAGTCAAAAGACAGGAACTAGCAGTGTCGGACTGCCTCCTAGGTTCTGAGAAAACCGAGGCATCACCACTGCCGGCTTCTCACGGCAAGCAGCGGCAACAGAAACTTTCCGGTGACAGATGGAGGCCCTCGTGGAAAAATACGGCGGTTGCGACAGCACAACCCGCCAACCTCCCAACAAGGCTATAAAATACCCACAAAGAGTATGAATCCTCCAAAGAACGCATCAAGAAAGGGTGGAGCCGTCCCCCGACACAAAGGTCCAGTCGGCCAGCCCCTAACGCAATGGCTGCGTCAGATTCCTCAAAAAATGCTGCTGGGAGTTGTATTTACTCAAGATTGGGCCCCCGGCCTGGACAAAAGAGGAAGGGCTCAGTGTCCACTTGTCCATATAAACATAGGTCAAGCTCTCTTCCGCAGATTCTTCAAGGTTCCCGGTCGCTTGGGTGCGTTGAAGAAGTGACCAAGCGACCTCAGCTAAGAATCTTCCAGCTGGAGGGAGGACCAAGAGCCGTCCGCCCTAGCCGGGTCAGTCGCCTCCCTCAATGTATCCGCAGAATATATGTTTGACCTATTGAGAAACGACCCAATGTTACTCAAATCAAAGCCCATAAAAAGGTAGACAAGAAACGCGGACCAATAAAAATATTGCGGATATCACAGGGCCGTGGGGCACAGCACAAACGACTACAGGCACCTAAAGCGTGAGATCGAGTGGCAGATTGGATGGGGATACTTGGGAAAACACATAGCAAATCGTCAAAGGCTGGACACGCAAGCTCGTCCCCTAGCAGACTTCAAAGCCCGAGATCCGCAGAACCAATCTCCCACTGAGGTCCTCATGCTCAGTCGTGGAAACCTTAACATGGAAGGTTCTAACGGACAGAGGCGAGGTCCAATAAGTAATGCCTAGATTTGCTATCACTAGCCTGAGCAGCACGTTCCCTCCTCCCAAGCGAGTTTTTTCTCCCCACGCGACACAGATACCAGCAGCCAGCTGAACCCCATTATGAGCGCTCTAACTATTATCATGTCAATCACAGGTGTTAAGATCCATAAGACCTTGGTGGACAGTGGCAACACCATGAACGTTATTTATTGGAATGCCTTCCAACAAATGAAGATCGACCTAAGGGCCGTCAGGCCTTGTGGAGCTAGACTTCGAGGTTTCACCGGAGATCAAGTAGAGGCCAAGTATCAAGTCACGCTCCATATGGAATTAGGGGACGAGCCCCGCACAACAAAAATTCTTGCGGAGTTCTTCATTGTGGACGGGCCCTCTGGATACAATGCCATACTGGGACGCCCTATCCTATACAAGTTAAGTGCCACAACTTCCATATTCAACCTCACCATGGAGTTCTCCACTAGCCAAGGAACTGCCATCATACGTGGTGTCTAGCCCACTTCGCCTAGATCCAACCCGGAATGAGTTACTGGTATAAAACACCTCCTGGAAATTTATACCCTTGATCCAAAGGCTGACGACTCCGGAGCATAAACTCGCCCAGGCGATGAGCTTGAGATCATAAAACTGAATGACATGAAACCAGAGGTCGAACGCAAAATCAGGGTATGGGCTGATGGAACTTATGAGGACCCAGCTCGGCCAAATTCTTGAAACAGAATCTGGACGTCTTTGCAAGGGTCCATGAGGATATGGAGGGGATTGATTCAAAGCATGCCTACCACAAGCTTAATATAGATCCTACGGCCAAGCCCGTTAAACAAAAAAGGTGACCTCTTAACGGTGAAAGGTACTAGGCCTTGGCCAAGGAGGTGGACAAGCTGCTAGGGAACAAGTTCATAAAGAAAGCGCTGTATCCTCAGTGGGTAGCCAATCCAGTCCTGGTAAAAAAAGGCGAGGGGAATTGGAGAATCTGCATTGATTTGACGGACTTAAACAAAGCATGTCCTAAAGAAAGCTTTCCCTTGCCCAGAATCGACCAGATGGCCAATGCCACAGCCGATCACGAGCTGTTAAGCTTCATGGACGCTTATTCTAGTTACCACCAAATCCCTATGCACCCTGGAGACGAGGAGCACACTCGTTCATAACGGACTGAAGGCTCTATTGTTACAAGATGATGCCGTTTGGATTGAAAAATACCGGAGAAACTTACCAACGGTTGGTAAATTCCATGTTCAAGAGTCAGCCCGACAAGACTATGGAGGTTTACATCGATGACATGCTCATCAAAAGCCTTCAAGCAAAGTAACACATCGAGGACCTCTCCAGAATGTGCCAAATCCTTATAAGTTACATGATGAAACTCAACCCCAAGAAGTGTTCCTTCGGAGTAGCTTCTGGGTAATTTTTGTGATATATAGTTAATCAGAGGGGAATCGAGGTAAACCCAGAAAAGTAAAGGCAATTCTTGATATGGAGCCTCCCAAATCAATAAAGGAGGTTTAGCGCCTCATAGGATGGGTCGCTGCGCTAAGTCATTTCGTGTCGCGATCTACAGACAAATGTAAACCATTCTTCAAGGCCATTAAGAAGTCAAAAGAGTTCGCATGGACAGAAGAGTGTTAGGTCACATTCACTAAGTTGAAGGAACACCTTTCTTCTCCTCCTCTAGTGTCTAAACCTTTGAAGGGGAAACATTCTCTCTATATCTGGCCGTCTCGGAATCATCAATCAGCGCGGTCTTGGTCAGAACGGAAGGACTGACGTAGCTCCCAGTCTACTATGTAAGCCATGCATTACATGTTGCGGAGCTTAGATACCCTTCCATGGAGAAACTCGCGTACGCTCTCGTGGTCACTTCCAAGAAGCTCCGGCCTTACTTCGTCGAACACACGATCGATGCCTTGACAGACGCTTATCTAAGGCAGGTTCTTCAAAAACCCGACCTTTCAGGTCGCTTGGTTAAGAGGTCAATAGAACTCAGTCAGTATGACATTAACTACAAACCAAGAACCGCCATCAAAGGACAAGCCCTGGTAGACTTCATAGCGAACTCACACCCGCTGAATCCCACCCCAGTAATGCGGAACCTTTGACTTGGGAACTGTACGCCGATGGATCCTCCACAAGCCATGCTTCTGGAGCCGGAATCATTATCGTCAGTCCCACTAGGAATTACTACTGCCTAGCTATTAGATTTAGCTTCAGCGTGACAAACAACGAGGAGGAATACAAGGCAGTCTTGGCCGGGGTCAGCATGGCAAAATCAATGGGTATCAAAAGGGTAGCCATTAAAAGTGATTCCCAGCTCCAAGAGCTGAAAATAGCCATGCAGACACCTTGGCTAAGCTAGCGACCAGTAAGGAGGTAGGCCAGCTCAGCAGTATCCCTATTGGCGAGCTAGCGACCTCATCCATTGACAAAGTAGAGGTAGCAACATCAGAAATAAGCCCGCTAAGCAACTGGATGGACCATATCATCCAGTTCATAAAGGAGGGAGTGGCCCCCCAGGCGTGGAGGCTAGGAAGCTAAGACATCGGGCCACTAGATTCTCGATAATTGATGGAAAGCTATACAAAAGAAGTTTTGCCGGACCTCTGCTAAGGTGTCTCAACCCCGCCGAAGCACGACCTGTTTTGGAAGATGTACATTTTGGAGTTTCTGGTAACCACTCAGGCGGACTGGCCCTCGCACACAAAATCCTGAGGCAGGGATATTTCTGGCCTAGTGTCAAAAAAGACAATCGATTTCGCCAAGGCTTGTAGCAAGTGTCAAAGGTTTGCTCCCTCTGATTAGAAGCCCACTGGAAGAGTTAACCTCATTCATAGAACCATGGTCTTTTGCCAAATAGGGGATATATCTCATTGGCCTACTTCCAAAAGGCAAAGGGGGAACACAGTTCGCTATTGTTGCTGTTGACTACTTCACAAAATGGGTCAAAATTGAAGCACTTGCCGCCATCACGGAACAGAAGACAACAAGCTTCATCTGGAAATCAACTATTTGCAGATTCGGGGTCCCAAACGCCATAGTCACAGACAACAGCAAGGAACTTGATAATGCAAAATTCAAGTAGTTTTACGAAGAATTGGGAGTAAAAACTTTCTACTCTAAGCCCCATTACCAGCAAGGCAACGGGCATGTCGAGGCCATCAACAAAATCATCAAACGGACATTGAAAAGAGGTTTGGAAGCCCTAAAAGGAAGCTGGGCTGAGGAGCTCCCCGCGGTTTTGTGGTCTTATCGAACAACCTGCCGAATCCGACTGGGAAAACGCCCTTCTCCCTCACATACGGAGCTGAAGCTATGATCCCTCTTAAGTTAGAGCCCCTACTTCAAGAGTAGCCCACTACAATGTGACAGGGAACAACCAACTCCTTGCCAACAAGCTCGATCTTATTGCTGAAAAAAGGGAATTGGCTGAAATTAGAAATACAGTATATAAGCAAAAATGTGCCAAGCTCTACAACACCAGGGTGAGAGTCTGCCGGTTTGAAGTAGGAGACCTAGTCCTGCGCAAAGTCTTCCTATCCTCTAGAGAGCCGGCTTCAGGGACCCTAGGGCCTAGCTGGGAAGGTCCCTATCGAGTCAAGCGAATCCTATCAAACGGGGCTTACGAGCTAGAGGACATGCATGGGGATGAATTGATGCATCTTTGGAACGCGGAGCATCTGAAGAAATATTATCAATAGTCGGGTATCGACTCTAAAACCTTGCATTTAGACTGTTAGGTTGTTTGGAAAATTAACTCGCTTTTGCGGGGTCACAATTTTTGAACCAATAATTCATGACTTAGCAGCTTAATATCGTTTTTAACGATTGTTTAGTTTGTTTTATACTTATATCCTTACTTCTCCACGGCCCCACACAGGCAAATCTACGACCGAGTAAAGGTTACACGACCAAAGCGAGAACAAGCTTTCTGCCAGTGACCTAACACTCGTCTAAAACATATTTAGCTTATAATGTAGTGACCTCACATCCAAATTAACGGTTCTACGAACAAAGTTGAGGCAAGCTCTTGGCTAGCGACCTAAAACTTGTGATCATTGGTCACACAACTGAAACTGGAATCAACTTCTAGTTAAATGGCCAGACACTTGTACGCACCCTAACTCGAATCCATTGTACGCGACCTAAACTAGAACGAGCTTCTGGTTAAGCGTCCTAACACTTTGATATGAAGATTCTACAAGTAAATGCAAGAAACTATAAGTAACAAAGTCATTTAAATGAACAGACAATTGCGCAAAAATCTTTTTCATTCATGAAGAATTACAGTGAAAGCTCAAAAATAAAGGAGGAAGGGCTTCAAAAAAATAAAGGACCAGGGACCTTGGCTTCCTCACCAGTAGGAGCAGCGATTTCAACATCCTCGTCGTCCGAGCTTTCATAGCCACAATCTTGCTCAAGTTTGGCTACATGCTCCTTGAGGAAAGCCAAGTCATATTTAGGCCGAGCCTTCTTGATTTCCCCTAACAGCTCCTTGGCCATATCATAGTACAGCTCGACATTAGCCTGTTTGAACTTGTCCGAAGCCTCAAGCCCCTCGGATGCGGCCCTACTCTCCACCTCTCTTAAAGCTTGCTCATGATTCGACCTCTCAGTCGCCAGCCCTTCAATTTTCTTCCTAGAAGCCTCTAGCTCATTCCGCAGCATAGCGGCCTCATCCTTGGAAACAACTAGGTCTTGCTCTTTCTCCTTCAGGGCCAGCTCAGCCTCCTCCTTCACCTTGGCAGTCTCACTCACCTCCTTCGTCATCTTCTTGTTATCACTGATGACCCTGCGAATGCGAGCCTCAATGTGCTGGTCCAAAATGGCTGAATGCCGCTGCATGGCCGCACTTACTTGATGGAGCTTAATGAGAGACATGGAGGACGCATATTTATCCCACTTTTTTGACCAGCTTCTGGCCACATCGCTCATGGCATCAGTAACGATCCTCAGCAGTCCCTCCACAAGCTTCTCAAATGGCCTCTTAGCGAGATTGAAACTTAACAGAGCCTTAGGCCTCTTGCCCTTAAGTTTCTCAAGGGCAGCTCGCCGATTCTGTTGAACGGGCGGGAACAGCTTGTCTGCCACCAGGGTCCAGGGTCTCCTTCTCTTGTATAGATAACTCTTTCCCGCCTGACGCCGAGACAGGGGACAGCGAGTTACAAGAAGAGCCCAGAGGAGTAGGGGGAAGTTTAGCTCACTGGCGCTTCACCGGAGCGTCCGCTACCACCAGGTCGGTCGCTAATGCGACCTTCTTGCCCGCGGCTTTCTCTCACTGGCGTTTCCTTTGTTCCCTTTTCTCCAGCGCGATAGTGACTTCCTCAGCCGACCTCATTTCCTGTGTCCTTTCTCGGTGAACCATCTTGCCACCAGTGTTAAGCCGCCAAGCAGTCGCAAGTAGGCCCGTCACATAATTTCTACTTATTAGGAGGAGGAATGCTGGTGCAACGCTCTAACCTAGGCGCCGATAGCCCGACCTCAATTAGAGAGTCCTCGCTGGTCCTTTCTAAGTCACGTAACTCGTCGCCACGCTTGTGTCTTAGTGATCCTGGCTCGGCGGGGTCCTCCAATTGCCTCCTACCCAGAACCAGCTCTCTTTCCAATCAAAGACCGACTCGTAGATCCCTTTCACCAGGTTTCCCAAAAGGCGTTGGCTCCTGATTTCGGGCGTGCCACCACATAATACCAACCCTTCCCTTCAGATGGCGAGGATTTCAACAAGTAGTAAGAGTCGAAATCCTCAGGGCTAGGATATTCCCAGCCCTTGTGCTGCCAGAAGGCAAAGACCCCTATTATGGTCCTCTACCCGGTTGCTCGATTTGAGAGAGGACAACCCCCCAAAACTTCAACAGCCTGGTCATAGGTTTAGGAAGAGGAACCCTTAACCCGGCATCAAACATTTTAGTGTTCACGGCCACGCATCCCCTTGGAGGATTGTGGGCTTTTTCATCCTATGAGGGACCCAGAAGGCCACATTATCCGGCACATTACAACGGTGACGGATGGCGCGCAAATCCTCTTCCACCACCTGTGAGGGAATATCCTTAGCCGTCCACTGCAAATCTTCTTCTGGGGCCGCCGCGGCCAGAGGTCGTCCACTTGAACTTGCCTTTGCCTTCTGTTCCTCTCTCTCACTCTCTTCCCGATCAGCCCGAATCTCAGGCTCCACTCTCTTCCCACCAGAGCATTCAACACTTACTCGGGAAACCTCATCTCCTTTGCTTGTCATTCTGATTATCTCGAAAACTACCCAAGGGACTCAAAAATGATAAAGAAAGATTACCTTGAGAAGCAAGAATTTCTAAATGCTTTTGAACGAAAAATAGTACTAAAGTAGGAGAAACTCTTAACCCGATAAACAAGAGTTGAAAGGGGAGACGGGAGCTAAGGAAATAGTTTAAATAAGAGAGAGAAAATACAACGTAACAGCCACGTGTTTCCTTGGGGAGCGAAAATGCATCAATCAAATTAATGATTATTGCCTGCAAGCTCCCTAGAACACGCCACTCCACTAAACAGCTACCACGTGGATAAGCAAAATTATTTCAAAATTCAAAGAGTCATGTTTCAGGGGACAAAAAGTCCAAAGATAACCGCCAGCAAATCTTCAAGGCCGCTAACCCTGAGCTCTATGAACAGCGACTTTGATGGGGCATTTTGTATCCACCAGGTCTTAGAGGCTCGACAGAGGTCAAAGGTCAAAGGAGGTCATCGGTCACTAGGTCTTGGAAGTAGGCCCTGAGCGCCTCACCTAACCCAGAGACCTAGCGACCAATAGATCAAGTGACCTAAATTAGCAACTTGAAGGATAAAGCTTTGTTCCCTCACTCCCGCGGCTTAGGACATACAGGCACCTTGCCAGCGAGCTCACATGTGCCTCGACCAAAAGCCGCGACCTAGCAAGCACAATGAGCATGCCAACTCAGCAGCAGCTTGGGAACCCACGTGAGGAACCTTATTACTTACAGCTGATGAGACTCCAGCATTAAATGCAATATAGAGGTTACTTGCCCCATGCCTGATTCAGACAACCAATAGTCAAAAAGTGAATGTCTAATCTCAGTTGATTAGACCCTTGCGTCACCCATATAGGGCCACATTAAATGCTTGTAGTCATTATACCCAAGTAATAGGTTAATGTATGCTATAAATAGAGGCAAACAGAACTGAGAGGTGGTTCGACACCCAAATCTCATTCTTCTTGTCTTCTACACATATATAGTCTTCCATTTATTACAAACATTCCTGGCCTTTTTACATAACCTGCCTATACCAATTCAAATACGAATCTCCCACGAACACAAATCATGTTTGTTGAATCAAAGGCTAAATTTGACATCAATATATACTAAGTTTGTTTCTTTCTCATATTTATACATTTAGAAAAGTACAAACCCGAACAAGACCCGAACAATTACTTGAACCTGGACCGAGACTGAAATCGAACCGAAAACAATCAGTTAGGTCTTGGGCCTTTCAAAACCCGAGCCCGAAACCTGAAATCACACTCGTACTTTACAATTACACTATGTGTGTTTGAGTTGAAGCTTTTTGTGAGTCTTTCAGTTTTTAAATTCTAAATATGGTTATATCATGTTAAAAGGTTATATAATGTCAAGGTAACTAAATATTTTTTGCCTTCTGATATTTCCTAATTGTTTTTCATTGAAAGAGAATTTAGATTAGTATTGTGGTGGTCACTGAAAAATTGGTTTTTCATTTTCACATCTCTAACGGTTCCAAATTATATTTAGATTAAACCATCTTAAATTTTTTGATTGAATTCTTATATAATCAATAACTTTCCAATCTCTAACTAATAATTACAGAAATAAAAAAAAGATATCACTTAGTATAGATAAAAATTATTAGTTTATAAAATTAAAAGTTACAAATCACGCACGACACCCGTTTTACATACTATACTAGTAATATAAAATGTCCCTAGGGCAGAGCTAACAGTGTCAATAACTCTCATTCATGCACATCAATATGTATCTTTATCTTTTCTTTTTTTCTTTTTCATTTTCCCCGAACTTTACATCCCCTTATTTTGTCATTTGAACATGTCAACAGCGAAATGGTTTGGATTTTGGTATGATTTATTATTTTACATGTAAGGTAATTTATCGATGTATGTTCATGCCAGGTAGGAGTATAAGTTTGACCTAGAAGTGGTCGCCATGAGCCCCCTAGTCATCATAAAGCGTCAAAAAGTCGATATTTGAGGTAATTTGAAAATATATTTAATCAATAGAATAAAAATAATCTATGTACAACAATCTCTTTAGAATGTCTTCTAGCTTAGAGGTTAAGTTTTGCATTCTAGTAGTGGATATTTCCTACTCGAATTTTCTTAGATTTTTATTAATTTTCAAAAAACAAACAATAATTTTGCATTACAATGTTATAAGAAAAAGGCCCATTTAGTCCTTTAGTTATCAAGTATATGTATGCTTTTTCAACGATAAAAATATAACTAAATGTCTTACAAATTGATCAATGTTAATACTTATTAAAATGAACATTTCTTTGGATATTGTTTAAAGAATATAATTCAAATATATGTTGTATATGCACGTGTGATTCACTTAATTTAATTTATTATTTAATGACACACGAATTGATACAAAATACCAATACTACCATATAGCATCACTCAATTTGAAATAATCTGATCATTTGTTTGGATCGATAGACAAGCGGTCAAGTACGACTCTACTGGAATGGAAATTCTTCTATAATATTTTATGATTATTCTAATGAAAAGTGGGATTATTGGAGAACGTAATTATTTGGTTCCGTCTGTAATTTTGTTATCATTGGCTGGTTGGTGCTTTATGATCGTGGTAAATTTGCTCCCTCATGAAGCAACTAATAGCATCTCTAATACTCAAGTCCATGAAGAAGGTCAAGATAGAAAAGAGAAGGGCATAAAAAATAACTGGTCTACCCCTCTGCTTTCTTTATTTTTTTCTTTTAATACTTTTTACTCATTTACTTTAATTTTTCCTCAATTGTCTTTTTTCATATCACGTATAAGGTCTAAAAACACACCTTCATCTCTATTTATCACTACTAATTTTACACTATTCTATCTATTTATCCCCTCTTTTTAACGTTTTCCTCTTTTTTTCCCTACACCTTCTTTCATTCACATTCAATTAAAATAATTATCTTCTCTCTATCTCTCTCATCCTCACAATCCCATGACCTTACTCGAGCATTGGATAAGTAATTCAACACTTCAAAACATATGGGTTGAGCGAATATAAATAAGACAAGGCAAAATTATGAGTCAGGGTTTACAAGTTGTTTTCAATTAAAAGGGAAATGAACACAAAGAAGCCCTCTCCCCTCCAAATGAGAAATTAACATCGGATAATCTAAAAGTAACTTAATATGATACTCCATACCAATCAACAACCTACATATGGATTTAAGGGTCTCAAAAATAAGGTCTAAGAACCCATGTGAAGTTCTTCATTGACTTGGATTATCGTTATATATATATATATATATATTTCAAACTAAACTGTTTAAAAAAGGTTTTGAGAAAATCTCAAATCTAAAACTATTTTGACCAATTTGATTCGGCATTAGTACGTGGTTTCGCGAAGTTATTTTTCCCTATTCGATTTCAACATATTTTTATAATTAAAATGCGGAATTTTGCTTTGTTTGGGGGAAAAAATGCGGTTTATCTTTATTTTACTTTAAGCCTTTTAACAACATTCATTCATTCGTAACTAAAGACTTAAAACATAATCATCAACTATACATTTACGAAGGTTGGAAATTGTGTTTACGACCGGTATATGCAAGGAACATTAAAAGAATATTGAAACAACTTGTTAAAAATGATTGGATTTTTTTTTTACTTCGTCAAGTTAACCTTAATTTTGACGAAAATTAGTAACTTTGAGACATTTTTGTAAAGTCTTTATAATTAGAGGTTGATCAAAGGGACTATAATAACCCACAGGCACGGTGTCCATCATTATATATAGCCATGTATCAAGTGAAACATGAAAGAAAGGATTAGCCTGAGATGGAGTCATCACATGAGCAGTTCATTAGACTAGATTAAAGAAAAACCAAAGAATATTAGCAAATTACTATTACGTCACTGGATTAGGATTTAGTGAACCAGTTGAGCTTATTAATTGTTTTGAGTGTGAAATGGGGATGAAATTAAATGATGGATTTAAATTGTAAATGATCCTGTAAAAATCAATAGTTCATTATATCATTAATAGATAACAAATTTAAAGGAAATTAAGGTTAGTGTTTAAAAACCTCCTGAATGTTTTGTTATAAAACCCTCTATTTCATAATACATGTGGCGTGCATTAATACTGGCGACGTGAGGGGAGGTTTTGGTATAAAACCTTCAAAAGGTTTTTGAACATTTTCAATTAGATCAATATAAGTTAGCTTACAAAATTATCAAAATAAATAAAAATAAATTTATAATGATTATAACTTCTTTAAATTTAAAATTGAAATTCAAAAGTCTAATACTAGGGGAAAAACTCTAATACTTCAAGAATATCGAAAAACTCAAATATATGTGGGTCCTAGTAAATTACGGCCCTTGAAAACATGTGGGTCTCATGTATATTAGGCCTCTTGAACGCACATTTTGATTCATTATTAATCAACAGTACCAATCAATACTTGTACGTAGAGTAATAGAAATTCTTTCTACATTATAGATCTAGTGTCATATATATATATGGCCGGCCATGTGACATGCCATGATACATGTCATATGGCTGTATGAACATAAGTATAACACTAGAACATTTTTAAGTATTGAGTCCCATTCTAGTGCTACAACTATATATTAACCATATGGCGATGTGGCGACATTGTTAAGTACTGAATTTAATCTCGTTCTAATGTCATACATATATGCCTCCACAAGGCGTGCCCCGAATAAAAACCTAACATCAAATATTAGCAATGCCAAGCTCATTTAACATATTGATTCGTAGGCCGGTTTGCATACGGCCATTTTTCATTAGTTCATATTTATTAGTTTAGTACGCTAATTCGGCAGTATATTCTATGGTGTCAATTAAAAATGTATCCAATTGATTATGTGATAAATCCCCATTAAACACATTGCGGGGACACCGTTTACGGTGTCTAATATGGCAAATCCCTATTGGACACATTCAATGATATATTCCATAGTGTCCAACACCAGAAATTATGTGGCAAACCCCATTGGACACATTGGACACCGTTTGAATTCCAAGACTGGCGTGTGCTCAGGCAACTCTGCGTCACTCGAGAGTATCAACATTTTAATTTTTAAGATGGAAGTATACAAAAAGTCATAGGCGCTCGAATCCGGTCAACATATTTTAGTCGTCTTGTAATTAATTATAACAAGGCCACGTACACAGATCATATATACCATATCAAAGTGATACGTAAAAGGAAGCTGAGAACAGAGATGGCATACGTATAATCATACCGTTTTATCATTACCATTATTATTCCAATCATACGCACGTACGCATAAAAATGCAACTAATCATGATTTGATCGTATTAGTAACTCCAAAGGCTGTCGCTTCCTGAATTCTCTGGCGAGTCATCTCCGGTGGGTTTCATCCTTGGTGGGCTCAGAAGCATACCCTCTGCCATGTCCACTAGCAAATTTGGCATGTTCAGAAGTTCCTCCTCGTCCACGAATTCCTTTCTCGGTGACCGTACAACTTCATTCCCCGACTGGGGTGGCGCCACCTGTGCCACGCCTTCTTGCCGCGGTGGTGCCATAGCAGCTGCAGCTCTAGCTGCAGCCAGCTGAATATCAGACGATGACTGAGAAGCGGGCATGGGATACGTAGGAACTAAATTTGGAAAGTTCACTAGGGTTTCAGGCCCTTTCAGTGCCAAAGAAGCAACATCATAGGCGGCAGCTGCCATTTCTGGGGTGGGGTACGTACCAAGCCATATCCGTTTATTCCTGCGCGGTTTTCGAATTTCTGACGCCCATTTTCCGCTCCTCAACCGGATTCCTCGGTATACAGGGTGTCGTCCAGAAGGAGAAGTAGCAGCGGGTGATGGGAGAGGGTCTTGGCTGGTGGTTGGGCTAGGGATTATTAAAGGGTTTGGTGGGTGTTCATGATGATGGGGACGTAAATGGGAACGATGAGCCATGCATTAATTAACGAAAGTTTCAGGTTTCTTAATTTGGACTTGTGAAAATGGGTTGAAGCATTTTTGGGCCATTTATGGATGGAAAAAGGCGTGGGCGACCCCTTGTGCTTAGTGGGCCTAATTTTGGGGTTTTTAATTTTTAATGAGGAGACTACAATATGCCACAGATTATTAATTAGCAGTTAATTAATAATGCACTTACCTCATACCTTATTGGTTTCCCTTAGATGTCCCATTTTCAAATCAAAAGCTTTCTTCTTTTTCCTCGATATTCTGTGGACTCGTTACAGTTTGAATATGCGTGGTAGCAGTAGCATCAATATCATTATTATTTGTTTCTGTTCTGACATGATTTTGTCTCTTGAGCCTACTTTGTTGATTAGATTAGAAGATTTTTCGATAAACAGTATTATTTTGAATTGGTGATCCCTAAAAGGAAAGAAAGCAAGTGTAATTCTTATAGAGGCAATGAGGAACGTAAAAACTTTTTACATTGAGCCCCATACGTTGAAACTCACTAATAGAGGGACCAATTACTAATTTCTTTTTTCATTATTTTAATTTATAAAAAATAGAGTTAACCGATGACGACATCAAGTGCCAACTGCTGAAGTTTTGACTTCAAAACAACTATTAACATTTTGATCTCCTTGTTACTGTCGACTCAACACTTTTCAACCAAAGTAACAAGTTGTGACAAAAGGAAAAGAAAAAGGGCAGCAAATTATTCTTTATTTTATTTAATTGTATTAATAATGTGACACATATATAAAGACAATCATTGTTGTATTTAAAAAAAAAATGACAAGTATTGTTATTATTGGTCTTAAAAGAGACAAAATTCATAATAAATTACGCGCCTCTCCTTCTTTAAAACGTAATTTTTAATCCGATTAACACAGCGTGGTTAATCACTACTATAGTATTGGCCTCGTCAGGTGAAAATTGTCTTAAATAATTCATGCCTTCTTAGAAACAGATTTAATATTAGGATGGTTTAATTTAATACTCCGATCCTAATTAAAGAGAGCTGATTAATTTAGTGAAAAACACATCAAGCACGTAAGGATATTATTACATGGGATCTAGTCTAGTAGTGAAAAACTCGAATTATTTTTATTTGGAACATTTAAAAAACGTTCAAAAATTTTAAAAATTTAAAGATATATTAGTATATGATTTGATTAAAAATTTTAAAAATCACCGAATTTTTATTCAAGACTTTCTTAAAAATCCCAATAAGTTTGGAAGTATTTAATTCGTGAATGACTTTATTATTAGTCGAAATCTCATTATAACTTTATTAGATTCTGCTCAATCTTTAATTTTACATATATATACTTTTTAAATTGTTTATTTATGCTCCATTTTGTGGGTCAATAGACAATATATAAATAAATTCGCCTTTATTTATAAATAAATTTTCCAGCAGAAATAGAATGTGATTTTATCTTTGTAATGTAATACAAAACCATTTTTTTTGAGATCCGATCTCATGAATATACGTTCTTTTAATATTCTAAATAAAATATCATATATTCCAACACATTTAAATCTTAGGTCTTACAAATGAAGATGCATGACTAAAATGTGACAAGTATTTTAAAATACAGAGGCGTTGAGCAAACAGCTCGGCATAGATTGATCATCGACCGCTTGCAAACATCATCTCCCAATTAAATGAGCAAAGATAGACAGAGATGCCAGACTACTTTTCATCATATTAACTACTTAAAATTGATGGTTGTGGCACAGAAAATACTGTGTATGGAAAGCTTGCTTACTAGAAACCTACTTGGAGTTAGACTAAGATTAAAACATTGGACTTAACAACAACGAGAGATTATGGCCCATTAATCCGGATGATTATGGCCAACACTTTGTTAGATGGCGTATCGTGTTTCAGTGCCTCATGTGTATTGTGTTCCTATCAAAAAGGGAGGGGGGGAAAAAAGAAAACAACTTGAGCCCTGAGATATATATTGCTATTGGGGAAAATAAAAAACACATTCAATAGAAATCCTTTTAATGATAAGAAGAAATCATGTCAAGATGATCAGTTAAGAATTTGTACGCACCCCCCAAATCTTTTAGAAAGGTGTAACATTAATCTTCTTATTGCCTTTCTTTTTGTTGAGACGGAAAAAAACTAGAAAAATTTCGTTCTTCTCCCATTTTTTCTTTAAACATTTATAAAGGAGCAAATTTAAGATGTTTTGCACATTCCTATCAATTAAGCGACACATAATTGTGGTAGCTGATTAATTTAAAAAAAAAAAAAAAGCCCCCCTGTTGTATGCATATCCAAAATATAGAATTATCCATTATCAGTGACCAATATGGATTCATTAAATATGTTATCATACATATACTTTTAGTTTGTATATATCTATAATACAAAAAACTACTATATATATATATATCATATTCTCCTTTTGTCTCACAAAGATAATCTTCTTCTTCTCCCCCCCTTTTTTAAATACCTTCGTTCTAAATTATAATCTATTTTCTTTATTTAATTTCTTAATATTGTATTATACCCCTATATATATATATATAAGAAATTAAGTCTGCAGTACTTTTTTTAGTATTTTTCCCGCCAAAACTATCTAAATGAGGTGAGGTCATTTTAGACTTTTTATTATATATTAAGTAAATTCTGCAGTAAATTGTAGATTAATATTTCCTTCTTCTTTTCAATTAATTAGGGATTACGGTCTTTATCTTCTTATATTCAAGAATCTTTTAAGAGGTTTTACAAATCCTTTCCAATTTATTATCTTTGCTTATCGATGACTGGGATCTCAAATTCGAGATTTCTATATTAAATGTATATATCTTATTTTATTATATATTTTGATGGATTAATTCAAAGTTTTTTGATATTTTAATTCAATTATGTATATATCTCCCTTATCTAGGAAGCATTTCATAATTTGCATTAGACTATTTCCTTTTTAGCCAATGCATTAATTTTTAATTGTTTTTAATATGCTTTTAAATCGAGTCATTATTAGGCAATTTCTTTTGTATACAATAAATATGGTTTAATAGACGTTTCATTGTTTATAAAATTTCCGTCAAGGTATAGTCACAACAAAAAATAAAATATTTAAGCTACGTTCTTTTCGTGATTCAGTTTTCTACTTTTGAGTTTTCAATTCATTTTTAATTTTCTGTATTGAGTGCTTGTTTTCAGATTTCTAGAAATATGTTTATTTTGTCATTTTGGAAAACTTTTTAAGAAACCTAAAACTAGAAAAACATTTTTTTTTACATTTTGAGAATTTATTTGCTTGTTAAGTAAATTAAATTATTTTTTTATTTAGATAAAAAAAATTAGTTTATTCTAATGTATCATTTCCAATATTAAAATATGAAAATTTGCTATAGTTTGTTATGAGAAAAAAGGAAATGCCAAAAAAATAATAATAAAATTAATAATAATAAAAAAAATAAACTAACTTTGGAAGCATATGCACATGAATAAAATTATAGGAGAGAGAAATCAGAGGAAGATGGACGAAGGGTTGTAAAATTAGAGGAGAGGGAAATTGGAATTCTCAAAACAAAACGTTTTCCTTATTTTTAATTAAATAAATACTTGTTTTGCTTAAAAACTCTCAAAACGACTTTTTATCATTTTCTATTTTCTTTGTTAAAAAATTTCTTGTTTTTTAAAATTCTTTTTTAAAAATATGAAAGTAAACACGTTTTCAGTGTTTTAAAAAATTTAAAACTAAAAATTGTCTCAAAATAGTAAAGAGAATATGCTCTAAATTTTCTGAGTTCTAAGAATGACAACGAGTCGGGTCTGGATTAGGTATTGCTACACTGGTTACCCTACACATCAAAATTATTTTCTCCCATCCTCATTTAAATCGGGGACAAGTCAGGGACGGGCTAGTAAGGGTAATTCATATTGCCCATATGTTGGGCAATCTATATATATTTATATATTTTTATTTTTATTGTTTGTTTAATAAATAGTATTATAAATGCCGAGTTAAAATTACTAATCTTTCTTGATGAATTTTATCATTTTTTTATTTTTCAAACAATTAGAATTTTTAGTAAGTATTTTTATTTTTGACTAGAAATGGTTAAATGGGTTGAGTATGAGTAAAAATTATGATAACCTTCCTGGTTCAATTGTCAAGTCGAGTTGATTTTCTTTATATCATCCCCCACCTAATTACGCCTTTAGTCGGGTATTCTCTATCTTACAAGGATCGAGTACCAGTAAATATCGGGTTTGGCTTTTTTTTTTTAATCACTACTAAGGTCACGTAATAGCATTCCATAATGAGTAAGCACATATAATAACTATTAATTAGCAACAAGATAATCAAAATATTGCAGTTCAATGGGGTGCTCATACAATACTTAACATTTCATACTAATGTTAGATATAATTTGATTTGATATCTTTCCGTACAATGCATGAGTGAGAATCTAGTTATCCATTATAATCAACAAAATATATAATTAAAGTAAAATATATTAAGTAAATGAAACGGTATATTTTTATTCCTAAATTCACTTAAGACGTGCACTTTTCTACTTCACTCTTTGACAGAAGGCATGACGAAATTCTGAAGAATATTAATGCTTCCAAGGTCCAGGCTTGGTAGCTTGTTATGGATTCATGGTAGGGGGGTGACCTTAGTGACGAAGCTTAACGCGCCTTGTTTCATTTAATGCCTCTAAAATCTATTGATGTATTATTATTAATTAATGATATATCTCCCGGCTTTTAGATACTTAGCCAAGTGGTCAATTATTGTCTATAAAAAATTGGGGAAATGGGAAAATTTTAATATACAACGACTTTATATGTATTCTTTTTCTAGTCAGTAAAAACAGCTTGTACGTTTTTTCGATACCCGTTAATAACGGATGATTATTTTAATTCAAAGTAGAATTATCAGAGATCGAATGTAATCATTGATTCCATCTCTAGCTCTTTTTTTTTTGTTATTGGCCGATTAATTGGTGCTTTATGAGATGATAAATTTTCCCCCACAAAGCAACTAAGTTAGTAGTTTAAAAAGTCTAACTTAACCGAAATATATATATATATATACACACACATGTGTGTACTTACTATATACTAGACAAAATTATGAATCAAGCCTTACACGTTGCTTTCAATTAAAAGGGTGTCAACAAAATTTTTCCCTTTTCTTTTCTAATTAATATTGAAAAAAATGTATTCAAAGAAATTGATAATGAGGCACTCATACAACATTATCAAAATATGAAAAATCACAGAAAAAAATTGTAAAAAATTGGAAGGTTATATTTATCGCTATTTTAAAATTGTACTTTTCATATTTCGCACCCACTGAATACAAATTCTATCTCCATCCCCGATGTAACTGGGTGATCATATATATACACCCACAATTGGATCAACAATCAAGTGCTAAAAGTGCCGGCGGGGATTATCAATGTAATTAGCGCAAATGGATTGTCAAATTATGCAAGTGGATCAACAATATTGCAAGCTGATTATTATTATCAAAGTATGCAAGTGTAACAAAGTGACAAATTGTAATTATGATCTAATATTTTTTTATGACTATTTTACCCCTTCATTAATCTAAAAATAGGGGTACGTTCTTGTATTCTTCATTTCATCATCGGAATTAGAAAATTTTCTGGGTCTTTTCCTTCTCTATTAAGTTAGTTCTAGATTTCTAGATATTGTCTTTATTTTCTGTAACGAATTTCATAACACCCCCTTTATTTTGTCATATAATTATATGTGGAAGCAGTGTAATTAAACTCAAATTAACTTTCAAGCTTAGCTAGTTATTATATATATATATATATAACTTCAGCAATTAATAATAACAAGCATTACTTCCCACATACAATCATTGAACGCGTAAATCAAAACGAATATCTATATATCCGTCCAAATGAGGCATATATTTGCCAATACTTATAAGTTCAAATAGCGATTCTTTATATGGTATCATATCGTAGTCAGTAATTTAAGTTCAAACGAGAAACCTTGGTGCCATTCGAATTTCGGGATTGGCATGTGCTCGATCACAATTAACTTTTTGAGATAAAACTCCAAGCGATAATAGCTTGAAACCGATGATTATGAAGATATTCTAGTTCTTCTTCTAATTAACAAGGCCACGTACTTGTTGACAAAACCATGAAACTAATACGTACAGAGAAGTTGAGAACAGAAACGTACAGGCAAAAGGATACAATATTCAAACCAACAACACTAATGGTAATTCAATTTCACTCCGTTTTATTTACCATTATTCTAATTATATATACGAATCATGCAATTCTTTTAGTAACTACAACGTCTAGTGTTCTCTGAATCTTCTGCCAAGGGAGAAGCCGCTGCGCCGCAGCGGGTCTTGGCTGGTATTTGGTAACAAATCATTTGGGCTAGGGATTATTAAAGGGTTTTGACGGGTGACGTAAATAAGGACGATAAGCCATGCATTGACGAGAAATTAGAGGTTTCTTAATAGAAAATGGGTTAAGTGTTTTTGGGCCATTTATGGGTTGAAAAAGGCATGGAAGAATTGGCGGACTCCTTGTATTAACCGGCCTAATTGAGTTGTTTTAAGGTTTTTTATGAGGCTAAATTTTGCCACGAGCCCCAAATTATTGTTACCAGTTATTATATGTATGCACTTGAACCATGCCAATTTCTAGGGTAAGAGATTGGACATCGAGTTTGGAGCCCCGACCTCCAAATGAGAGTAACTAACTCACCTGACCTCTAATAGGAGAGTTGGCTCAAACCATACATTAATGTTTTCTTTTAAATTTCCCATTCTCAATCAAGCTTTCTTCTTCTTCTTTTTTCTTTATTTTTTTTTTATTTTTTTCTCCTTTCAAGACTAGATGTTTGGTCCAATCGTTACAATTTGAATATCCCGGACGGTAGCACTAATATCATACTGATCCTTACAATTGATTATCCCACGTGGTAGCATAAGACGATTGATATTTGTTTCCATATTATTGTAATTGTAACATGATTTTGTCTCTTTAGCCAGTTTCATTGAGATAATATATAATGGAAGATTTCTTAATAAATTAACATTTTGGAATGTTGTTTAATTCGAGAATAAGCAAGATATTCTTTATTTGTATTGCAGCACTTGATTGCCTCGAGGAAAAGAAGGCAAAAGTGACTCTAATGGGAAATTTTCTAAGGAAATTGATCAAGCTCCAAAAATGGAGCCTGAAGAATTTCCATAGAAAGACTCTCTCTTAACCGTTTTGCTCAACTTTCTCTTTGTTAAATTTTTAGCAAATTTTATACTAATTTAAAATTTAAGTTTCCTTAAAATGACAAAAACTAATTCAAGACAAATCAATTTTGGCTTGGTGTATGATAATTTGGATAGTTTTCAATTTTTTTAAAATTTTTTTTAAGATTTTCTTAATGGGATGGGTAACGAGTATTTTTCTCATACCCGCCCCGAACCTCCTCCGCCCCGTACTTGAATCGGGTGCAGGGCCGGGGTTTCCTTAATGGGACAGGGGTAGGGAAAGGCATATCCGCCCCGAACCCACCCCTTGCCATTCCTATATGTTAAAGATTTGAAAGAGAGCAGTATACACATCACACAGTTTTAAGTTACTCTTCTTTCAATTTTTTTCAAGTGTCAATTAGAATAACGTGTCGCAAGGAGCAAGTTGTTCTATTTTTTATTTAATTGTGCTAATAATGTGACACATAAATAACGACAATTATTGGTCTTAAAAGATAGAAAATTCTTAATAAAATTGTGTGCTAGCCCCGTGCTTTGTTAAAGTGTAATTTCCAATGTCTAATGAAGACTGGCGTTAGGCGATTATTAATCATAATTATTATTATATATTGTCCACATCAGGTGAAAATTGTGTTAAATAACAAGATCAAATAATGTTTAATCATGTCATTTTGTTGGCTTCAGAATTACCATGAAGAAGGGTGGCGAGTAAGTGAAAAATAGAACCAGCAAAGCTATTGTCTAAGGTCTAACAGTTCTAAATCTCTTATTTTTAAAAAATTATTATTATTTTTCAATAGAAAAAATTATTATTATTTTTCTACTTTAAAATAAAAAATACACTATTTTATTTTTTATTTTTTAATAGTGTATTTGTGCTCCATTTTGTGGGACCAAATATTATACTACCTCCGTTCCAAAAAGATGATCACATTTTCCTCTTTCACATAGAGTAAGAAAAATTTATTTAATAGTAGTGGAAAAGTAAATTTTAACATAATTTATCTATTATACCTTTGATTTATTAATTATTTTACTTTAATAATTCTATTTTTTTGATAACCATACACATTAAAGAAGGACATATAAAAGAAATAATATTTCAACTACGTTTTAAAAAGGAAACTGAACTATATTTTGAGACGGATGAAAAAAGAAATATAGACCTTCTTTTTAGGACGGAGGTAGTATATAGAAATATAAGTCACTTTTAAGGAAAAAAATTAAATGTGTCAAGCTTCCAGCACAGATAAAATATGATTTTATCTTTTTAATATAGAATCGTTTTAATGAAAGCATGAACAATCATATAGATTCTCTCTCTCTCTCTCTCACATTACAAAGGGATTGAAGGGGTGGGGAACCAAATCATTGATCAATGGTGTGGTAATTAACTAGGATGTCATTAGATCACACAAGTATTGACAATCATATAGATCTTTTAATATTCTATAAAGGAAATAACATATTTTTAATGTTCTGACCGTTTAAATCTTTCTAATGACTATTATGCAAGACTAAAACGTGGCAATCTATATCTATACTAGTATATTACCTGTGCGTTGCACGGGACCAAAAAAAGGCTATTTTTCCCTAAAAATGATCTAATCATAAATTATATATTTTCTAACCATTGATACTATGACGAAATTGGTTGAGGGATGATAAATTAATATAATAAATTAGAATGAATATACTTGATGAATATGTAAAAGAAGTTTTAATTGATGATATTGATGTCACAGTTAATAAAAATTTATATTTTAATGTCAAATGTAAATCTAATTCACCCTAAATTTCGAAAAACCTCTTTGAAAACTACATTGGTTGGGAACTCTCTCAGCAAGGTCATCACCACAAATCACATTCTTTAGTTCTTTGCGATTTGTAACTCTGGAGAATGGAACATACAATTGATCGTGAGTAAACATTGGTTTTTCAAAAGAAGTCCAACATTGATAAGTGATTGGCCTTGACTTTTGTTTATAGTCATTGCATATGAAACAATAATGCGAAACTGCCTCCCCTGAAATTTAAAGGGCAACCTAGTGTCAAAGGGTGTTAATGTCATCATCGGGATCAACACCTTGTGGCTGGCATGAGCACATGGAAGAATCTTTGCCTCCAATACATGTTTCTCCAATCTGGTTATAACCAAACTAGTCTAATTGCACAGCCTAAGAGAATGATCTATATTTTTCAATAACATTACTGGCGTTCTAATCTTTTATTTTAACTCATGTTTTGGAATTCCTAAATACCTAATACTGTTTAAGAACTCAGATGTATGTATACTATCTAAGAAATAACCACGAGTCAAAGCTTAAATTTGATGTTCGCATTATGTGACAACACGTAATTATTAAAAGATTCAACCACATCTAATGTTGGTGCTAGAATTGCTCAACCGTCTAGGTAACTTGCATCATTATCATGACATGAAAATGCAGGGTAAGTGCTTTTCACAATTGCAGTGATAGGATCATCTGTATAATGCACTAAGAGATCACCAGGAACTTCAATAGTGGCATGTCCATCATTTTGTCCACAAGCAGTTCCATCACCTATGCTCATAACCCACTCTGAGAAAGCTTTCAACTCACCTGACTATTCGCTCAACCCACTATTTTGAAGTCTCATGTTTTTAGTTGACTTCATAACCTTACAATCATTCCATAAATACGATGAATTCAGAAAAAGTAATTTTTTCTGAAACACCTTATTTATCAATTCTAGACACTTACATAGAGATTGTAAAGTATACTCGAAAACCCAAACCCTGTGGGGACCGGCCCCGTTAAGAATGAGCATAGATGAGGAGTCTGGTCATACCCGAATGCCTGGCTAGTGGGCCAGGACGGTTTTGCCCGACCCGACCCGACCCGACCCGAAACCCTCTTTATTAAAAATAATTTATTATTATTTAATTTAAAAAACCAAAAGTAATTTGCATCGCCATGAATCAAACCCATAACCTTTTATGAGTAATCTCAAACATTCATAGCTTAAACTAACATATGTCCTGTTGATGGGGAAAAAAAGAAAGAAAGAAAAGAAATTTGTAAAATCGGGCAGGTTAGGGGGATTTTTCCCGTCCTGTCCCCACCCCGATCTTTGCATCATTATCATGAGTTAATAAAAGTTAAAGTGTCAAATCGCACTCTCTATTTCTAAAAGTTAATTTAACGAATTTGTTGGAGCATATTTTTAGACATTTACTCTTTAAAGTAGAGAGTATGTTGGAATCAAAGAGTGTCTTAGAGATTCTCTAGATCTCTGGTTGTGCGGAGGAAAAAAAGATAATATGCCAAATATATTTTACAGAAATCATCATATATTTTTAAATCACTTAGGCGATGCACGAAAATCATAATATACAAAATTTATTTTACAACTATGAATATCATTCAAATCATTATAAATATAACCATAGTAAATGTAGCGTAGCATATTATGATACAATTATTCAATTTTTTGTTATTTTGTGCATGCAAATATATATATATATATATATATAAACAAATAAGGGCAATTTTTACAGAAAAATAAAAAATATAATGTCATTAGTTTTCAATTAAAAATTTTTTAAAGTAGCAAAATAAACAATTCTTATTTGTTAAGTTAGCTATAGTTCTTTCTAAAGATAAACAATTATAATCTTAAAAAATGAGGAGAAAAAAAAAAGGAAAAGTCTATAATAAAGCACAAAAATAGCCAATCCTTTATATTATCTAATGAAGTTATTTAATGTTAATTAGTTCATAGTTAACTTTTTTTTTAACACCAAAAATCTGAAAGTTGGTGAGCAAGAATTAGTCAAATTTTATTTATTATCCACACGTTAAAAACAAATAAAGAAATAAGGATGCATTTTTTTCGCTAAAAGGAAAAAAATGCAATGTCACGCCCCCACTTTTACTACATTATTATTGTTTATATACAAGAGCGGAAGCTTTTGAGTTTTAATTTCTTTTGTTTGTGCAAATTATGGGAACGGGACTTACAAAACAAATGCTTTGCACAAATTCATTTATATTTTTAAAAGATCAAATAGCACAACGGATTATAATAATAAGTATTTCATTTATTAACTTAGCAAAGCAAAAATTTGTCCATTGACATACTTATCGATACAAAAAGTACTAGACTCAAGTATAGTTCTTACTTCTTAGGTACGTTTATAGCCAAAACATATCATATGACTCCAAAGATGTGTCTCCTTCTACATGTAAAATCCACTTTCATCCACGAACATGCTCCGGTCCTTGGCTTGCTTGGTTAATATCTTGCTTCCACTATCTATAAAATGGTAGAAAATAGGGAAGCGAGTACAACGTACTTAATGAGTAACAAAATACCTTGATTCACCTTTCGTTTAAAAAATACATTTTTAAAGAAAACCATGCAACGTCACAAAACCTTTGAATACACAAAAGGGCTCAATCACTAGTTAACTACTACCCGTGGTGCGCACATAATTTAATATCAATTCAAAATGGCCAAGACCATATAACACGGCCATAATACCACAAAGAATACTACATAGCCAAAATGACTAAGACCACATAGTAAGGTCATATTCCACAAAACAATTTAAAATGGGTAGGGTGTTAACTAATGATACAATTGCAGCAAACCATTTTTCTTTCTATAATAATGCATTAAAAATCCATGCATATCTTATGAAAACATCATGCACAAGAGAAAGGGAATCAGAATAGTGGTTACTCACCTTTTTGCCACAAAGAATCTTTGAACAGACGTGTGCTCTTCCGATCTTGCCTTTAAAACTTTGATATTTCACAAGCAAAGTGTCTTATTTAAGTGGGGGTTTTATATGTATATGGAAAGGGCTTTATTTTGAATGCAAAGAGAGTGTTTTGGGGAGTTTTATTTGGTGTTTTATGGCCTTGTTAATTTTTGGACGATTTTTTTTTTGTGTGTTTTGGTCCCTTTTATAGATGTTTTGAATTAATTGTTGTTAAATATTAATTGGAATCCACAAACATCAAAAGTGCCAAGTGTCTTGATAAGCTTATAAAACTAACACATTTCAACTTATGAGGATGCCAAGTGTCTTGATAATTTAAAAAACTAGCAGATTTCAATTTGTGAGGGTGACAAGTGTCTTAATAATTTACAAAACTAGCACATTTCAATTTGTTAGGGTGACAAGTGTCTTGATAAACTTACAAACTGGCACATGTATTAACCTTGGCAATTTAAAAATAACAAGTGTTTCCTACTTTTGACCAATTAAGCAACATGTATTTAGGGAATAATTTTACTAATCTTTATTCATTTATTTGAGTAAAAACTTTCAATCTTAGTATATAAATGATGAAAACTTCAAGTATTTACTCCTACAGTTGTCAAAGTGATTATCATATTACTTAATTTATTGTTAGATTTTTATGGGATGTTACATGCAATGTCATTAGTTTCTAATTAAAAAAACTTTTTCTAAATTGACAAAATAGATCATTATATAGTTTCTTAAGCAAAAGTAATTATAATTTGTAAGAAAATAAAAAATACAGAGTGAAAACTCTATAAAGTAGCCAACCGTTAATGTTGCTTGATGAACTTATTTAACGTTTATGAATTCGCTATTTTTTTTAAACCACAATTCTAAAAAGGTAATAAAGAAATAATTAATATACCAACTTATTTTCCCAATTAAAAAATAATTAATAAAATACAACTTGGTTTACGACACCTTTAATTAATATGCTAACTTTTTTTACATGCATTGTTAAATGTTATTTGTAGAACCGATTAATCACAATTAAGCTAAATAGAAATTGGTCGGGAATTAATTAATAACGTGTATGTTCGTTTAGTTTCCAAGAAATAAAATACAAAAATAAAAAACTTAATCACGTTTTCATTAGTTTCCAATAAAAAATTTGTAAATACAAAAAAGAATAACTCATAACTTTTTCTAAAGCGTAAATAATGCTCCCCCCGTCCCGTAAAAAAATAGTCTCATATCATTTTTCACATAATTTAAGAAAGTCCAATTAATATTCTTAGAAAAGTAGAATTTATGTACATTTTTTCTAATATATCTTTCATTTAATTGTTATTCAACTTTATTAGTTCTTATTTATTAATATCAATGCATATTAAATAGAGGCACATAAGAAAATTAAAAAACTATCTAACTAAAGTGGACAATAGCTTGAGATAAAAAAAATAAAATTGAGACCATTTTTATGAGACGGGGGAGTAATAATTCATTGAAAAAAATAGCATTTTATTGAAAAATCAATAAATATAAGTATTAATGCAGAAAAATAATTAACAAATGCAACTTATTTATGATGGACTATATTGTGAGGATGGCATCATGTATTCATGATATACATGAATATACCAATTTATTTAAAATATGAATCATTCAACGCTACTTTTAAAACAGATTGACTATATGTTGAATACAAATTAGGTTAAGGATTAATTAATAAAAGATATTTTCCTTAGCTTTCAATGCATAAAATACAAAGATAGAAAACATTGTTTTCAAAACATAATTCAAATTCAAAAAAGAAGTTAATCATAAATTTTGGTGGAACAAAAGTAATAATAAATTAAAAAAATTCTTTCAGAAAATAAAAAATAAAATAGTAAAAGAAAATGAATAAAAAAACTTAAAAAAATAAAGGAGGAACGACGGCCTCTCGGCCATTAATAGTCATTAGGTTTCTTTTTTTGAAGGAATTAATAGTCATTAGTTGAATTGCCTTGGAAATGAAAAATGGCTGTAAGGTACCAATCAATATCCGGTTGGTCTCAATACTTTGCATGCAATTTTCCGCTGTTCAAGAAACACAAACTAAAAAAAAAAACAAAAACATAAATTCCAGATTTGGCAAGTGAAATTTTCCCACCCAAAACCCAAAATAGACTATCCCACTTTAAGATATATATAGATATCTACACACACATACACACACATACATATACACTTAAAAGATGATAGTTTACCTTTCACTTTTTCTCGCCCAAAAACACTTGCTAAATTGCTATCTTTGATCTTAGCCATTGATTTTGTCTCATAATCTTAGCCATTCATTTCCATTTTACTTTTTAATTTTATTTATTACCAATTTATAAATTCCTTTTTTTATCTTTCATTTATTTTTCTATATTATTTATAGATATGTTTGATTTACTATATTTTCCAATTTTTAATCTCAATCACCAAATCATAATTTATTTTATTCAAAAATATCTATCTTTCTTTATCCACATTTTCCTTCTCCCACTAATAGAACTCATTCTATCTAAGAATTTTAACAAATCTATCTCACTCTGCATTTAAACTTTCTACTTCTTATTTTGAGTAGTTTTATTTTCGATCATTTTCTTAAATTGTGGTTTCAATTTATCTCGCACTATCAGATTGCTTTCAGATTGGTTTCAATATTCACCTATATTTAGAAAATTGGACTTGCTATCGAATTAAAAAAGCTAACATTTCAAGGTGATCAAACCGATTTTAATTAAAACAATTAAAAACAAAATTAAATTTTACTTAAAATAAAGTTGAAATTTTATTCCTATTTTAAGAGCCATTGAAAATATGACTTTGGATATAAAAAGAGAATCTCACATTGATTATTTAGTGAAAAGAATTGAGGATGTAGGCTGATATTAAGTTAATTAGAAAATGGTTATACATAATATGATATTAATTTATGGGCCTTGAATTTTCAAAAAGTTTAAAATTTTAATGGACCATTAATTAAAAAACGTTTATTGTGAACCGATGAAGCGTATTAGTCTTTATCTCAAATCATAAGATTGTTTTTCAAATTGATTCCAATATTAACAAATATTCAGAAAATCAGATCGGTCATTGAACCGAAAAAGATAAACGGTTCAAAGTTATCGGACCGATTTTAATTAGATAATTGAAATGAATTAATTTTTACCTAAAATAATGTGGAAAAAGAACATTTGATTTTATAATTTTTTTATTTTTATTGTTTAAAAAGAGATTGAAATTTTATTCATTTTTTATGAGTTATTGAAAATATGACTTTTGGCATAGAAAGGGAACCTCACATTGGTGATTTATTGAAAAGAATTGAATTTATGCCTATATTAATCTACTTGGAGAAGGGTTAAGTATAATAGGACTTTAGCTTATCAGTTTTGAGCTTCTAAAAAGTTCAAACTTTTAATGGATTATTACTGGAAAAGATGTTTGTTATGAACCATATTTGTTTTTATTTCACATCGTCATATTGTTTTTCGAATTGGTTTCGGTTTTAGCATATTTTCTTCAATATTTTCCTTAGATTTTTTTATACTATTTTTTATTTTCATTAATAAAAAATATCATATTACGGGTAGCACTTATATTATTTTTCTTTACTTACACATAAATGATCAAATATGATAGTTTAAGGACCATTGGAAATGTGACTCTGGGCATAGAAAATTATTTAGTTAAAAGAATTGAGGATATTTGCCTATATTAAGCTACTTAGAAAAAGGCCATGCATAAATCTAATGAGTATTGTCTCTCATCCCCACTTAAATCGGCAACGAGTCGGGGACGGACTAGTAAGGGTAATTCATATTTACCCATTTGTTGGCCAATCTACATATATTTATTCATTTATATTTTTTGTTTAATAAATAGTATTATAAACACTAAGTTAAAATTGCAATTGAAATTATTAATCTTTATCGATGAATTTTATCATCTTTTTTAAAATACTTTTCAAACCATTGGAATCTTTAGTAAGTATTTTTTATTTTTGACAAGAAACAGTTAAATAAGTGAGGTATGAGCAAGAATTGTGATGATCTTCTTCGTTCGATTCTCAAGTCGGGTTGATTATCTTTATCTCATCTCAGACCTAATTACCTGTTTAGTCGGGTATTCTCCGTTTTAATAGGATCGGGTACCTATGGGTATTTTTTTGCAATCCCTACTAATGTCACTTAATAATATTCTATTCAATATTGAGTAAGCACATAATAATTATTAGTTAGCAATAATATTGTAATCAAAAAATTAGAGCTCAATATAGTGAATCATATATTACTTAATATTTCATACTAATGTTAAATATAACTTGGTTTGGTATCTTTCCGTGCAATGCATGAGTAAAAATCTAGTTATCCATTATAATCAACAAAAAAATATAACTAAAGTAAATTATATTAAGTAAATGAAAGGGCATATTTATATTCCTAAATTCACTTAAGACGTTCACTTTTCTACTTCACTCTGACAGAAGGCATAATGAAATTCTGAAGAATATTAATGCTTCCAAGGTCCAGCCTTGGTAGCTTGTTATGGGTTCATGGTAGGGGAATGACGCTAGAGACGGAGCTTAACGCACCTTGTTTCATTTTAATGTCTCTAAAATCTATTGATGTATTGTTATTAATTAATGTGGATATATCTCTAGGCTTTTAGATACTTAGCCAAGTGGTCAATTATTATATTATATACAAAAATGGGAAATTTTTAATATACAACCACTTTATATTTATTCTTTTTCTAGTCGGTAAAATAGTTTGTACATTTTTCTTGATACTTCTTAATAACATATGATTATTCTAATTTAAAGTAGAATTTAAAGATCGAATGTAATCATTGATTCCATCTCTAGCTTCTTCTTCTTCTTCTTTTTTTTTTTTGTGATTGTTGGCAGAGTAACTGGTGCTTTATGAGACGGTAAATTTTCCCCCACGAAGCAACTAAGTTAGTAGTTTAAAAAGTCTTATTTAACCGAATATATATATATATATATATATGTAACAGACGAGCTAGACAAAATTATGAATCAAGCCTTACACGTTGCTTTCAATTAAAAGGGTCAATGTCAACAAAACTTTTCCTTTTTCTTTTCTAACTAATATTTTCAAATTTCCCTCCTAGGCAATCAGAGTTTTACATGTGGCCCAAAAATTAAGCAAATACTCATGTCAACAAAATTTCCCCTTCAAATAAATTCATTAGCTTATTTCAAGAATATTCAATCCAACTCATTACTCAAGACTAGTAGGCAATAACTAATCCAATTACTTAAACACTCGCATAGATCTCATGTATGTCAAATTGTCGATTTCAATAATTAAATTGAAGCATCATTTTTCAAAAAAAGAGTCAAATGTCCCAAATATGATAGGACGAAAAGCTTTCAACAATTTTCTCGGCAAGTTTAATATGAAAGTCCAACAAAATTTCAACATTCAACATTATAGAGATGAATTTTCAGCAACTGTGACCCCTAAAAGTCAGCACTCACTCTCAGATTCTCCATTTTTCTTGTCTATTCTTCTATATTTATGAATGTTCCAAAGTGCTTTGGGCTTTTGGTGTTTAGTACAAAGGATGATCGAACGGATATCTTTGCTTTTTTTTTTCCTTGTTTTGTATATATATGTCTTGGTTAGTTGCTTTGGTGAATTAGCGTATTACATTATTTAGTTGTGTATGTTGAACAAGCTGTATTCAAGGAAATTGATAATGACGCTATCATACAATGTTATCAAAGTATGAAAAATCACAGAAATAGTTATGAAACATTGGCACATTATATTAAAAATTGCAGAAACAATAATAAAGGGATTGTTTCTTTCATTTCTAGACTAGAAAAACAAATATAAAAAGATCCATGTCCAATAGTTAAGGGTGCAAATACTATAAGGAACAAAGGCCAGGGATGTTCTCAGTAATAAAACATGGTGTGTTTAGCTAAAAGAAAGATGTAAATATAATTAGCTATAACCTAACTATGTTACACTAGTTGAAAGACGCAGACTGGCACGAACATAGGCGACATAATTTATATATTAATAATAAAAGAAGTCATCTGGTATTGTAATTTCCAGTCCACTGGCCTGACATCATAAGAATAAAAGTGACGTTATTGATGACGTCACTAGTGAATAACAATTAAATTTGTTTTATATTTTTTTAATTTTTTCCCTACTTTTTGTTTTTATTTAATTATTTAGAATATCTTCTAGAGAAATTTATAGAAATCTCTTTAGATAATTATGAGTTTTATTCTGATTGTATTGGATAACAATTAAATCTATTTTTCATTTTTTTATTTTTCCCTACTTTCTGATAAAATAACTTAAATATTAAAATAACTTTCATGAACTTTCTTCCTTAAAAAATAACGGGTGATTTTTTGTATAATAAAAAATCTCTTTCTTAAAGAAATTTATAAAAATAAATTTCATTGAAATTTATAAAAATAAATTTCATTGAAATTTATTCTAATTAAGAGTTAATATTAATTTTTTATTCTCTATTTTGTGTTCCCTTTAAAACTTTAATATGTTATACAGGTGGGTACAATATAATCGTTGTTTATTTGATTAGAGAAATTATTTTATATTAGTTTTTCTGACTGACACTATTATTATTTTATTTTGAAAATGATCTAACGCCAGATATATAACACTTAATAATCTATTGTGATTTTTCATGTTGTGTACCACAATGCATCGTATGTCACCATTAACATATTATATTACATGGTATTAAATTGGAACTAAGTGTGACTGTTAAATAAACTGTATATTACTTTTATTGCATTTAATATAAGTTTGATTGAGACTAAGTACATGTTAATATTGAATTTTCTTATTGCTGTTGTTCTCCCCGTGAGACACACATGCTAGCATTCTACTAGTAGTAGTAATAATAATAATCCACAATGAGGCTTAGTCTATTTGGTTATGGTACTAGGCTAAGCTACTGGGACCTAGAGGTCTCATGTTTGATTCTCTGACATGGTGTATTTTCTATACCATATTTTATTATAGTGTATGTTCCCACTATATGTATGCTTGTTTTGTTGATTTTCTTAGCGATATATTTCAGTAGAATAAATATCTATGTATATTTATACTGCTATGATGCATATTTGTCATTGTACTTTTAAAAAATAATAAGCCATAGTTATTGACATTTAAGTAAAATCATAAGTAAATATTAATTGTTAGTTATAAAAACTCATTTTCAAAATCTTTTATTGTTAATTTTCATTTTAACATTTTAATAGGGGGATTTGGAAGATTCCTACTATTTTATTAAAATCAATGAAATTTACAATGGAGGGGGACTAGGCCAAGGCATTCCAACCCGTAAATTAACCAAAGAACAACAATGAAACAATAAAGGCATATCAAAAAATAAACTTGGATAGTAGCGTGCCTGAGGCTAGGCCCTAGCCCCGAAAGATGAAGTTAGAGGCTTATTTAAATTTCTTAGGGGGAAAAAAGATAGAAGAAAGAAAAGTTTAGTAATTAATCCCAAAATTCAGCATTATATATTGTTAATAAGCCCCTAATACAAAATTTGCTTAGGGCCTCTGTACTATCAGGAACGGCCCTGAACTTGGAGTACCATTCCCTTACAAGCGTCCCTAATTTGGGCTAACAAAAAGAGTTCGATACTTATACCTCGAAGAAGCTTATGATAATTATTAAGTCGATTTAGAAAAATTGTATTACAAATTTAATAATTATCCAACCACGTTGATGTGAACATCCTATGCCCACGCTGCGATGGCCGTGAAACACAAGCACCTTTGGGTCACGGAGTTGTGGCAAGAATTGCGGTGTTGGGAAGCTTTAAAGCGAGGTATTAAAGTAGGTGAACCAATCAACTTCGAAAAATTTTTGTGGGCCGTGCTTTCTTATTTATCGTGATAAGAATACGATAGCCCACTTTCTTGCTTCTTAGGCATTGTCTTTTGATTAAGACATTAGTTGGGTTGATAGTATTCCATTTACCATTGCTCATTGTATTAGACATGAGATTGGTTGAGATTAATATGAATTTACATTCCCTTCAAAAAAAAAAAATAATAATAAAATAAAATAAAAATAAAAAAAATTAAAATAAATATATTCGAAGATGAGTATCAATTGAAGATTAGCTTTGGGAACTGGCAGTGGAGTGAACGATCAAATTAAATGGGCGCCACACGTTAATTTAATTTTAATTTTTGTTTTTTTCCTTGTATATTGGTTATAGGTGTAAGAGTCATGTTATTTATCTAGATTGGAGACTAATTTGTAATTTTAATGTCATCACTACATACATCGAAAATACTACCTGTAGGTCATTGTTCAGTTAATCTTTTACAAAATCGGGGTAAACAATCATACGCTTATATATTGAGTAATTGGCCAAAAAAAAAAAATTAAGAATGAGATTGTGAATTTACCCTATTTGTAAAAGATTGCCTAAATAATTATTTATAAATAGTGAGACTCCTACATATATTGGAGGATGAGTAGAGATACATAATACATCGGAATATTTATTATTCGACAACTCGATAATAAGAAAATGACAACGACAGATATCATTATTTTAGATATAAACTTCTTGTGGTGTGATTATAGATTTTCACTCCTATATTACATGAGATTAAAAATGTTCGAGTTAGAAAATTTTGTAGTGAAAATATAATTGTCCATATATATATATGTGTGTGTATATATATACATAATTTGACACTTTGTTAGGATTAGCATGTTTTTTTGACCTGACCCACTGCACATTCCTTCTTTCAATTGGAGTTCATTCCCATTTTCACTCGCAAAAACCCTTACTACCATTTCGAATCAGACATAATTTCCCAAATCAAATATTTTCCACCAATTCAGAGATTATTATTCCCCATAGAGTTCATTTCTTCCATGATTATCTTCACTTTGATAGCTTTCTATTCTGAGTTCCTAATTTTTACGGATAATTGACCGACAATTTTCCTTTTAAGTATCCATACATATCCCTCTACTACTGCTTTCTAATTATTACTTGATATTTTCCACGCCCCTTTTGTATGATTTCTACAACTACAATGTTGGTCAATAAAAAACACTCTAAAGATTTCATTTATTTGTTGTCGATTTATGGTAGTAGTGATTGTTCAGAGTCATGATGTAATGCCCTAAAATTTCATTTTAGTTAAAAATAAGTTCCTATAATCTTTTGAGAATTTATTGGAATTTTTATGAGCATAATTAAATAATATATTTGATTTTATACTAAGAAGAAAGACTAATTATTTATTAAGAATAAAATATAATATTTTTAAGATGAAGATTATCCGTTAAGAATAATTGGAATACCCTAGGGTAAATATGCAATTAAATGAAAATTTAGTTGTAAATTAGCCCTTAAGAGAAACTATAAATAGTTGAAAAATTAGAATAACCATTATTATTAAGAAAACAAAGAAACCAGTACCCTCAAATCCTCTCAAAAGTGCCTGGCCAAGTAAAATCACTTGGCCAGCCACCTTGCATCACTTGGCCAGTTAGGTCATAACTTGGGCAGTCATGTAATATGCATGGCTGGTCAAGTTAATTACCTCGCCAGCCAAGTAATTTACCTGGCTAGCAAAGTATTTCCACAAGTCTTCCTCTAGCTTTGTAATTATATATGTGATGTGGGAGCAAAGCGTTGAATCAACTTGAGAGGTGAACATGATAACTCCACCTATAGTACAAAACTTACATTGTTGAGTATATTGTATGCTTCTTATGTGCGATACATGAATGATGCACGCGTGTTTACTCTTATGCATTAATATATTGATATTATTATATCGTATATGATGTGTAGCAAGCAATGAATGCATACATTAAGCATGTGGATAATTAGCATATGTGAGGAACATGTTATGATAGGGTGATTTGTGCATTAGTGACACAATGGACAATTTGTGTGAGGTCCCCATGTAATACAGTACTACTTATATAGCCGTCTGAGTGGAAATACCACTTGGGACAATGTACCCTTCGTGAGTGTTGGGGGGCTCAGTGGCTATCTGACCAAGTATATACATTGAACGCAGTGTTGGAGGCTCGGTGGCCCACAGTTCGGTATATATATTGGACACAGTATTAGGGGCTTGACGATGGACATGATATGTCCAGGCCTCTTTTTTTTTTTTTTTTATCTTGGTAAGTCATTGTCGACGGCCAAGGCATGGTAAGTCCTTGAGAATAAAGCGTGTGCGCTCTATATGTATATATATTGATAGACCTTATTTATGATAAGCTCATATGATGCTTTATAAGTAGGACACATGCCCTGAATGACTGGTTGGTTATGTGTGAGAGCATCAGCTTATTTGCTAGATATCATGAACAAGCTATGCATGTTATCATATTTACTAAGTTTTTATGGCTCACATGGTAACTCTGTACTATAGATTTATATGCCAACAATGTGGACCATTGAAAGATCAAGGAATGTGCTCTTCCGATCTGCTGAATAATGCCATTTTTATCGGGGTAAGTAATTTTATTCCGCTGTTTTAAATAAAATACTATTATATTTTTGAAGGGCGGACACATGAGGATTATTATGGATTAGGAGTAATCTGCATAAAAAAGAGTAAATAAACGAGAGGACTTACAAGAGCACTTGGTCTTTGTTTTATTCCATAATTTATTGTGGACTTACAACACTCTTCTTGAGCATCTCCAATAGGAGAGTCTTCCTCAAAAAGTCATATACACATAAAAAAATAAAGTAGACCCTATATGTTTTCTATTTTCTTTTAATTTTCTTTTTTCTTTTAATCACATTTATCTTATTTACACTACTTTATCCTCACTTTTCTTTCCCAATGTCAACCCCAAGGTCTAAAACCACACATTCATCTCCACCTTTTTCACTACTATTTTATCATTATTTTTGAATTTCTATCTATCTCTCTCTTCTTTTTCATTTTTTCTGCTTTTTTCCCTACACCACTTTCCACCCACTCATTCAATTTAAATAATTATCTCCTTACAATCCCTTTCCTCTACCACCTTCACCTCCACCCTTAACATTGGAGATGCTCATAATTTCTTACGTATTCTTTTTGAGTGAGAAAAAAAGGCCAGGACTTCGAAGTATGAACCTTTAGCAGATGCAAACGATCAGCTGAAGCAACAACAAGTAGTTATTATTTTTCCGTTGTGTTTTATATGTAACGGTACGTAGGTTTTTATCCTTTTTTATATCTTCTTCACCTTTTTATCCCTTTTTAGCCATTCCAATCTCATGTGGTCTTGGCATTTGTTTTCATGGCTTGCTGTTGTTTGTCTGAACCCATATTTTTTTAACTTTATTAATTATTTCTCAATGGCATAATTTCAGTCAAATTTAAATATCTGAAGAATTTTATTTTACCTACACGCATGCATGTTATTATGCATGCGTGTATATGTGTCAAGTATTTAAGCTACAAGCACTCTACAGTTGTAGCTTAGATGTGTGCCATGTGTTACACACATGTGACAAAATAAAATTCTTGTAAAATATCTTACTCTTAGTCTTTGTACTATTTCTTCAGATTATTGTGAAAGACTATGCAGGTATTTTTAGCTCTTCCCTTGCAATTAAAATTTATATCTTTAATTATAAAGGGATAAATTACAATCACAACCATATCCCCAAACTGTCTAAGCCTTTTCTTTACGATTGATCTAATGTTCAAAGGTTAATTATATTGATATTACAAATTTTGCTTGACACACATAGGCGAAATCGTAAGTGCACGATATCGTTCAAGTAGTATAGGACTAGACGAGTCCCGAATATCGATCCCACAGGGAAAATTGTCACCTAATTCACTTAAGTCAATTTCACACCAATTGAATAAGGAAATTAAAAGTTTGTAAAAGAATAATGATGTTGTTTAAACTAAAATTAAATACTCTATCTATTTTAATCTAGGAAGGAACTCAAATTAATGGA
>CAVNYN010201469.1:0-16429 GCA_963692815.1 Nyctanthes arbor-tristis
AGCTCCACTTTAATGTCCTGGGATATAAAAATTCTGAAGTGGAAACTAGTAGTTCTGATTGTATAGACAAGATTGCTTTACCAGAGAATAAGAGTATTCTGGACTCGTCAGCTGTGAGATATTCAAATGGTAGCACCCAATTTCCTGATTCCACGTCTGACCCTGACATTCCACATGATGGGAATGTTGTTCCAACTTCTGAATTGGCAGCAAGGTCGTGGAAATGCTCATCAGAGGAGTTTGAAAAACTGAAGTTAGAGAAGGATAATTTGGAAACTGAGCTGGTTACATGTACTGAAAACCTGGAAGGCACCAAGTTGCAGTTAACGGAAATGGGACAACTTTTTTCAGAGGTTAAGTCACAGTTAGCATCATCTCAAAAGTTGAACAGTTTGGCCGAAACACAGCTCAAATGCATGGCGGAGTCTTACAGAGCACTTGAAACACTGGCAGAAGAGTTACAAACTGAAGTTAATCTCCTGAAGGGGCAAATAGAAACATTGGATAATGAGCTGCAAGAAGAGAGAAGGAGTCATCAAGATGCACTGGCTAGATGCAAAGATCTTCAAGAACACCTGCACAGGTTAGAAATATTCCTTGTAAAGCTCATATAAAGCCAATCACTCACCATATTTTTTCAAGTTGCTCGAAGTAATAAATGAGCCTTGTTTTCAAAACCCCATCTATATGGTTGAAAACGATTTTGCAATACCTTGTTGAGATGGCAGCTAGCAAACAAGGATTTAGGTTCATATATCCTTGGGAACTGAACGCTAACAACCAATCGAGTAATATTTTCTAATTCCAGTTTTGAACTAATGAGAAAAGAATATAGAAAATTATCTTGTCCTTGTGATCTTTTTTAATGAAAATAAATCCACTGATCTTAACACAATTGGCATCCTCATTTAGTCTTCTGTAATAAACTTTTGGCGTGGCTATTTTTGAGTCCCTTTTAAGTTCAGTGGTGAAGTACTTCGTGGTAATGGTAACTACATGGTTTCATTTCAAAATTGTTGTCCAGCAATTCACGAGATATCTGGTAAATGCTTTTTGATTTATACAACAGTAATGAATCTAATAGTAAAAGTTCTTTTTTCTTTATTGCTACCTCTTTTCCTTATCTAGTTGTCTAACATAATAGTATTTCTTGCTTCTAATGGTTATACGTGTAGCATGCCTGTGTCAAATGTTTGGAATATAGCGTCTTCTTTATGGTTTCCGGTTACACTGGGAGATTCCCTTGGAGCACGTGATCAGTTTTTGGTAGATTTAAATTAAGTTGAATGTGTTTTTGGTTTAATCATACTGTTCTCTGGTCTTTGTTAACATTGTGTAATGTGCTATCAAATATTGTGCTGGCTCTGTGATGAAACTTGATTAACCTATATTTGTATTCTTTTCTTATGCTTTTTTGTAACTTCATATCAGGAGAGAGAGCCATTCTGCTGCTGATAACGATGCCAAGACCAACCAGGTGAAACTTATAAACTGTAATGCACTCTTATCAGTATACTATTCTCTTGCACCATGACTTTCTACAGCTTAAACATAGATTTCTTTTAAAATTTTCATTAGACCTGCTTCCCTGATGAAGAAAAGCTTAGTCTTTGCATTACAATAACAAAGTTATGTTTTGATCCTTTTCTTCCTTAACAAATCTAAAGTTGCTCTTAATCAATGAAGAAATTATGGAGATAGAACACTCAAGCCTTTTCAGCAACTGGATAAACACAGTTTGATTTCATATCCAAATTTTAGAAAACATGCTCATTCTTGGCAATATTGGTGGGAATTTGAAGTCCCCATTTCACGCCTAATACCTGGATTCAAAAGAGTCAACACCTCAAGTGGTAATTTCTTTGTGATTCTTAACCTAGTAATAGCGCTAGTTTGAAATTTTTAAGTGTAGGCGTTACTTTTTAAGCATTGTGCGGCTTATCCGAGTAGGGTTTATGAGTTCGTACATCAGCTACAGATTTTGGATTGTTAGCCTCTATTTAGGCCACTTGATCTAACAGCTTGCTTCAACATGGTATCAAAGCAGGCAAAGATTCTAGGTTCAAATCTCTGCACCACCCAATTAAATTAATTATATACGTGTTAATCATTGATGAGAAAAAGTAAAATCCTCCTTGCTTGATCTTGCATATATAATAAATGCCACAAAAATGGTTCAATCTAACAGCCTAACCTTTCAGATCAAGACGCTTCAACAGCCCCTTTTGGTCTTATATTAAATTTCCAAGTTGGATGAGACCCAACTTACTTAAATAATTAAATTGCAGGCCATGAAAAGTTTTTCAGCATAATTAGCTTAATCTGGTCAGTAACCCTTATGTCACTGTAATCTTTTCTGCTTTTATCATTTTATGCATGTAAAAATTTTGGTGGATGGTTTTGTCCTTGTGCTGCACTAAAGGAAATGACAGGGAAATGGTTTGATGCATTAAGTCTTTTTGCCAAGGTTATGATGTATAAATGGAACGTAAAGTGGAAATTATGTATCATATTGCAAATGTAATAATACATGGAAGAAAAATGTAAGATCCATGGTAACGTCTTGATGGGTTAATAGATGAGAATTTTCTGTTTGAAAGAACAACCATGAGAGTATTTGAGTTCAAAACCAAGCATTTTCATTCTCACAAAGTACTACAATGAAGGGAATTAAGAGACTTGCAGTGCAAGACCTTGTTGATGCACAACAAGCCAGTACATGGGGCGGGATATGTTTTGCACAGGCTGTTCATATTCTAGCGCCAGTTGGACTCGAGCAACTTTAGCAATTTTCTTTGAATGGTTACCACTCAACTAGAGAGTCCCTTGTGTTAACTCGACACCCAAGTGCCCAACAAAAAGAGAAGGCAGGAAACCAATTTTGAAAAAAATAAGATCTAGTTTCGTACTTCAATTAGTATAAACAGCAATGACTGTTCTCTATCTGCGATATTAAATTGGTTATTTCTTTGTATCATCAGTGTCAAGCTTCTGGGGAAAAATTGCAAAACTAAAGAAAGCTGCTTATTTTGTTTCAGGAGAGGGACTTAGCTGCAGCAGCAGAGAAGTTAGAAGAGTGTCAAGAGACCATATTACTTCTTGGAAAACAGTTGAAAGCTTTACGCCCTCAAGCAGAAGCTATAGATTCCCTACAGTTAAGGAGTCAGAAAGGCGAACGAGTCACAGAAGAAGAACCAACTACAAGTGGCGTCAATTTACAGGATATTGAAACAAATGAGAAGGGCACAGCAAGCAGCACTATTAATCTTCAGAGAGTAGGTTCAAATTCTTCTGTGGATTCATGCAATGCCACCTTCAATCCTTCTGATTCGGAAGAGAACAATGCATCTGGATCACCTGTCAGTTCAAAGCATCCAAAGCACCAGCTTACTAAATCGTCACCGTCCTCGTCTTCTCCTGCACCGGAGAAACATTCCCGTGGCTTTAGCAGATTTTTCTCCTCCAAAGGAAAGAATGGTCAGTAGTGCCTGCATCTTATTTACACACAAGTACTTCTGTAAATATTAAATATTGCTCAAGATCCTTTTCAACTCGCCACATGCTCATACATAGTTGTGTCTAGTTTTGAGGAATATCAAGTGGTTATCCACAATCCGGCTACATTTGAAGGACGAACCTTGCTTGAGAGTTCATCAGCCAGTAGGAACCGATTTGAGAATCTGTTGCCTAAGCATAGTCGATATGCATAGTTATAAACATGATTGGACAGTACATAAGATTTTAAGCTTCTAGGTAGAGTTCGTCCTACCAAATGAGCCATGATTTTTGGAGTCAGAACTGAGAACTCTTGTTCCCGAGGGTTTGGTTTCACATGTGGCTTAAGGTTTTGTATTATCTAAATTGGTGTTAAGTGATTATTACTATATAGGTGTTTGTATTTGTATGATGACCGGATAACTCTTTCCCACATGAAATTGTTTGTCGATTGAGTGAAGTTACAGTTGCAGTACTTCCTCGTTCAAATATTATTATGGTGTATATAATCATCAAATTATCTAATTCCCGTTACCTTCAATTTCACTTAAAAATTGGACTGATGAGCTTTTGCCATAGAATTTTCTTCACCTAGAAAAGATCGGTAAGTTCTGAAAAATATAAGTGTTGAAACCAAGCTTTGAGTTTAGATGTGCCAAGGTATATTAATGTATTATAAAAATGTGACCCATACATGATAAATACGAGGCATGGAGTACAAGTCTTGAATATAGTCTATATAGACACGCCTTTTAGAATACTGTTCACCGTGGTATATCTTTTTAATATTTTCCATCTGTGACTCATATTTTTGAGATTTTAACAAGTAATAGACAAGTATACGAGTGCAAAATATATGCTAGTAGTAGTCGAGATCGGCGGTGAATGAAGTCGAGTTCCATTCCGGCACCATACATCGGGCACACTATGACGCTATATGGCCCCATGTGGTGTGTATTAGGGCATGCCACATGCACACCACATGAGCCATATAGCGCTATAGTGTGCCCGATATATGGTGTTAGATCAAAATTAGAATGAAGTCACTTGAATATGATAAGACACACTACAAAATATGCATCATGCATGAAGATGAGGAGACACATATGATGTCCATTATTAACATTCTCCATCTTATGTTAGTATGAGTAGTTCAAATGTGAGTTGCACGTTGTTTGTATCATAAAAATATACATAATGGTAGAATATATTTTTATTATAAATATACATGATAGTTAAAAGTTACTACATTGACAAAAACACCCTTATATTAAATTGAAATACATGGGCAAAAATATACATACACCCCACTAAGTCACTAAACAAGTAACTAAACAAAGTAGAGTAACATTATCCTAAAAAAATTACAGGGATAAAAATTTTGGTTTTGGAGGGGGGAGGGGGTCGTGTAAATATTTTTGTTAAGAAAAAACATAATTTTAAATAAAACTAAATGGAATAAGTTTTTTCTTTAAGTTAAAATAAAAGAATTATTAGATTATTATTATTATTATACTTAGAATTAGAATGCTATTAATTATGGAAATTTAAAATTATTATTTGATTGAATGTTTATCTTTAATTATTATATTTAAGCTAACATAACATTATTGTATAAAATAAATAACAAAAATATAAGTTTATAATCTTAAAATTGTTTTCTAAATAAAATGAATTCATTTATGAGATCACAAAAGTTTCATAAGAATGCCGTTAGTAACACTAATAAATTTGATCATTAAATGGTTGAAAACCCCAAATAATTAATGAAAGAAAGTTTAAAATAATTTAAAATAGTTAGAGTATTTAATTATTTCTAAAAAGTTAATTATCTGACAAAATATAACAACTGAAAATTATAAAAATATCTTCAAATTAATTTGAATGAGAATATTATGAGAATCGAAGGATACTTTAATAATTAAATATATCAGATTTTTTTGCAATAATTATAAAACTTAATAATAATTTTAGGCGAATTATGTCTAATAAACCAAAAAAAAAAAGAGAGCATGTAAATCTAATTGGTTTTTTTTTTCTTTTTCTTTTTTTTTTTTTAGGAATTAGGAGAATTGTATACACTTTGAACATTTCCTTTTAAAAAAATTACAGGGACAAAAGTATGGTTTTTTTTTTTTTTTTTTGTGGGGATGGGGAATACACGGGCAAAGTATAATAAAATCCATGTAAATATTTTTGTTAAGAGAAAAACATAATTTTAAATAAAACAAAATGGAATAAGTTTTTTTCTCTAAGTTAAAATAAAAGAATTATAATAAAAATTTTGTAAGCAAATTAAATTTATTTAATGAAAAAATTTATCAGTTCAATAAAAGTAAAAAACAACACTCATAAGTAATTATTACTTAATAAATGCTATTTATTACATAATTAGTACTAAACAAAATACCAATTAATGACATAATTATTTATATGAATTAAACATTAAAATTAAAAGGGTACTATTGACATTAATAAAAAATGTCAAGGGTAAAAAGGGAAAGTGAATGTTTTACACTCATTCCCTCTTTTATATAGTAGTGATTAGTATATGGACTTGTGTTATGTGTGCCTAAGGATAAATTGTGAATGCTTTATAACACAAATTATGCGTTAAAGCTAATGTTCTTAACATATTTTTCTTGCACTTTTATACTGAATTATTCAAATAACTAACTTTATTATACAAAAGAAGAAATTAAATATCATAAAAACTAGAGGTGCCCCATCTACAATACTAGCTTGCTCAATCCCCGTTAAATTGGTGCCTTAATCGCTCTTTTAGGTTTCTTTTACAAGTCCAGTTAACTCAGACTAATTAAACATTACTAGTCATATTAACTTGTTAAATCTAATTAGACAGTATTAAATTAAATTTCTTCAAATACAAATTGGATATAAACCCGTCTTTCTCACTTTACCAATGTCAACTAAGCGACGTACTTCTTCCCATGTGACTCTTTAGCAATCTAAATTCTAACACACAATGGAATTTTGTCCACCCCTAATATCTTACCTCAAATGGAGATTTTTTTTTTTTGCTTTAGTTTCACAATGTAATAAAAGACCAAAACAAATTGCATTAAAAGATCTGCCAAATGTTGCCTGGCCACATGAGAAATGGCCCATACGAATAAGGGTGACAACCCCAACATACACCTTGGATTTTTCTCCCTACAACCTGTTGGGGACGTTACTACATAAATATTTATCTGAAAATTTTAGGCCAAAAGTCATCCATCTTGCCGGTTTGTTTCAATTTGATAGTCGAACTTGTATGCCTATCTCAATCCGTTAGTTTATGAATTCTTTCAAATTATTAGTTGTTATAGTCGAAAATGTTACTCTGAAAACAAAACATACAGGTTAAGATGTAACAACAATTTCATGACTTATTCAAACACGCCTTAGAAGAAAGGTCATTTGCGGTTCAAGATGAAACGACCTTGTAAGTTGGATGACCTCCAAGCGAATTTAATCCATTATAATTTATGGTAGAAATTTAATGAACAAAGGGACAAAAATGTTGTACAGAATTGTCCTCCCAATTTGAATAAAACATTTTTGTCCACTTTGCTGGCTTCTTGGTGTGGACCTTAATCATAGATCAGGCCACAATTAAAGTCCGATTAATGATATTGGTAAATTTAGGTACAAAGCCCATTTATTTATCTATGTTTTAACCACAAAAGAAATGCTTAGTTAATCCGCGATGACGGCCCCTGCATACTGAACAAGTGTTAATATATTTAGCGTTAATAGCTGATCGGCCGTGACTTTCATTCACATATGAGATAATTATTAGTGATGGACGCATTAATACTTGTCATTATGGACAGGTGAACGGAATCACGGAAGGACAATTGAATCGTTATAATATTAATTCCTGATGGAACATTTTAAGGTGCAACTAACAAAAAGAGAGGGGAAAAAATCAGCTTGTTGACAAATGACAACAAATTTCTTGTCTGTTATTGTTGGTGTCAAAATGGAATTATGGTCATTGATTTGCACGAGAGTATCACTTGTCAAAAAATGATCTAAAACTATATGTATGGTACAATATAATATAACATACACACTAGTGTCAAAAAATTTCGGTAAAGATATATTGAACTTTACTGTAAGTGATGTTCTAGCACCTTCTATTTTTAATTTCATGTACGTAGTATGTATTCATGCACCCAAGGTTGACAGTATTGTATTTTTTGATCTGATCGGTAAAAGACTATATATATTACGGATCGGATTGTTTCAATCAAATCAAGGAGTGTAAAATCCCATAAAATAATAAATATATGTATAAACTCTGAACAATGCCATTATAATATTTTAGATTTAAGTCATTATTTACAAAACAAGTATGCTAATTAATATAGATTATTTGTGAAAAATAAAAAAAAAAGTGGGGATATAGTTGTAGTAATAAATAAAGACGAAGACACTTTGTGAAATTAAAATGTGGTGTACCAAATAAAATATGTGGTGTGAATATAACTAGCCTTTTATTTTTCCAAATGATATCGAAATGAAATTATCCATTTTAGATGCTTTTTAAACATGAATAGATAATGTGAATGATCAAATGAAATTCTTCACAATTCTATCTGATCATTGTATATTATAATTATACAAATAATTTTTCATAGTTTTAGTTTTAAATAAACTTACTTAGCCAAAACATTACTTAAATCTCATAAATTATCTTATATTATCTTTTATTTTGTAAAATCACTTTTTTTTTTTTTTAATTCAAGGGGATATAGGGGAGGGAAATTCAGGGAGGGACAGGTGTAATTCGAACATGGGACCCCTAAAATTTGACTATTGCAATACTTGTTCGAACCACGTCTAATCAATTTTTTAGTTTGTCTTGATCCTTCACTTTTACTTTATGGAAAAGCATAATTTTTTTTTCTTTTTGTAATTTTCCATTTGGATTATCTAAAATAGAATCACAACTTATTTCATAGTTTTTAATGTTTTAAGCATGAAAATTGCTAATGAGGTCCTAACTTGTTTTGTTAGGGGGCTAAGGTTGAAGTTTTGAAACTTAGAGGTCTTAGGCTTAATCCCCCTCTCTGTGTGTGTGTCTGAATTTTTTTTTTTTTGGGGTGGTTTTACATTTAGAGTGTGTTTGATACGAAACGATGGAAAAAAGATATTTTCCAACTTTCATGGAAAATATTTTACCCAGAAGGAGGTGAGAATTATTTTCTAGGGAAAATGAGAAAAACTATACTTAATAGGATTGTACCATAGAATCTAAATTTCATTTCAGGTTGTAAATCAAACACGTAAAAGTTGAAATTTAGATGGAAATTCGGTATTTTTCATGAAAAATTTATGCAATGGAACACTCCCTTATTGTAGTTTGTAATACTCTATATTTCAATATGACATATATGAGACACCCTCCGAAAGTGCGACAAAATTTCACTATATTGTACAATATGAAAGACTATATATGAGAGAGAAAATATTGGTTATTCACTTATTTGTGAATTGTGATGATGCTTCAATCCTTTTTCTAAATAATAATCACCTCCCATTTATTGTTTCAGAAAGGGAAAAAAGAGCATAAGATCCTTCTTCGAGTTCTTTTCTAGAATCAGCCTTCAGTTTCTTATGGAACCAATCTTATAATGTGACGGAATGGGGAGGGCATATGCGACAATAGAGGCCTAATGTGGTAGATATTGATTTTTCTATTGGGACGACATCATAAAGTGTGGTTCTAGAAAGTTCAATTTCATTCATTCGTATAACACATCTAACTCAAATTTAACATAGTGGATATGAGTATATATAAAAAGTACATAAACGATCTTCTTCCTCTAGCAAGGACGAGCTACAAAGCCTCTCATGCTGATGTGATAGTACCACATTAACTTAAGCATTGACATGATACCATTAGATCATTATATCTGTTTCGAAAATGATGATTTAGTAGCATCACATCATTTCTGCTTAGGGCTTTATATCTTCATACTCGACATGGCGATATCAGTGCTCATAATATATATATATATATATATGTATATACACACACACACTTAATCGACTCTCTGTATTACTGAAGATAGTAAAACGCAAGTTCGGATATACGAAATTCAAATAGATCAAACAACAAAGGATATACTTGAGTCTTGACCAGAGATCCTAACGCATAACAAATTTAAAATAAAGTATATGAAAATAGAGATCCTAACAGATACCACATTAGAAAAACATTAAAAAAGTATACATGAAAATAAACGGATTAAGAAAAAGTAGTGTGTCCAAAACTGATTTTAATAGAGATCTTAACATTTATCAATGTATCTAAGTCCCGATTTTTACGTTATCTTCTCATATAAACAAAGCTCTTCTTGGGGACTACACATTAAACACACTTCTTGTGGGGATTGTTACAAGGTTTTCTTAGAACGATGAAAATATCAAGTAATGATATTTTTTCCTCGATTGATACTATACAACACTACTAGTATTTAAAACTAATTTATAATTCATATATAGTATGTGATAACAAGTTAAATTAAGTAGATCACGTATATATATGATTTTGACTCTACCTATCATTTATTAATTTACGTATATTTACCACCTAAAACGATACTCGATACTATTGATCTTGTACATAATGCACCTTTGATCTATCCCAGTTCGCAAGCTTGTGAGCAGAAAATTCATCCATTATAGTTAGAGCTTCATTGAATTCAGCATATACGAATTTTAAATTAATTTTAAATACTAACAGTGCTGTATAATATTACTCGATATATTTTTGTTGTCACTAAATAAAAAGGTTAAGATAGTCAAATCAACACAAGGCTTGAAAGTCGAACCAAAATTCAATTGGCATTCTCTCTTTCTAAAAGTAAAGGAACAAATTAGGCCAATAATTATCAATCGAAAGTTGTGGTCCTTAATCTTGGGTCTCTATTTTGCTAGGTCCTTAAATTTTGGATAGTCATCATTCAATTATTTGAATACTCGTCATTCAATTATACTTTGAAAAATAAACATTCAATTATTTCTACTTTAAAATATTTTAAAATAGATGGAATTAAAAATTTAAATTTTCGTTTTTATTTTTTTAATCTTTTGATCAAATAAAGAAAGAAAGGAAAAAATTGTTTCAATAAGTAAAATGAAGGGTAAAAAATAATGTGGCTATTAGAGGTAAAAAAATATAACGTCTAGATTATAGATTTTCTTAAAATATGAAAAAGATGCTATTTAAATATAAAGAAATTGTATGGAGATGCTCCGATTCCAATAGGACATTCACTCTTTAAATGAAAGAGACTATTTAGAGCGGAAACCTTTAAAATTAAGTTCCAATACAAATGATCTCTCTAGTCGCTATAATAATTTAACGAGTTTCGATACCATATAACTTAAAGAGCATCCCTTAGCAGGAGAAGATGATGAGTTCGAGTCTATACTAATACCCGTTATTTATAAATAATAATAATAAATATGCAAAATCATCAAATCAAATTTAGTAATGACAGTTATAATTAAAAATATATACTGATTTCATAATTAAAAATATAATGAGAAATGAATAATAAAGTGTATCTCCATATATATGGCGTTTTAGACATGTTCTTTAGAGTATCTCCACCCGTATATTTTTTTCCAAAGAACATGTCTAACCCGATACAATAATTATATGGAGATACTTTTATTGACATGAATGTGTGACATTCTTAGTTGGTCATCATATATTGATTGTATGTGGGGCTATGAAATTCATTGCTTGTATATATACAACCAATCCAAAATAGTCAATTAAGAAATGTCACTTATTCATGTCACATAAAAATGTCTCTGTAGAATTACTTAACCCAGTACAAAACATCTTTAAATTTAAAAAGAAAATTTTTTACACATTCTAACAAAATCTCCATTTTTGCTCTTCATTTTACTTTTCTTTCCTCTAAAATTTGCTCGGTCTCATTTTTAATTATTAATAATAACCATTTAAAAATATCAATGACCAATATAATCACAACAAAATAAGTAACACAAAATATCGTAGATTCATGTGAAAAATTCTATTTGCATGTGAATATAACATATGCATGCATGTACGATAACAGGTCAAATGCTAATCAAGAATATAGGCATTCGATCAAAAACAAACAAAAATTTTTTTTTTTCAAAAAACCAATTGTTTTATTAACTTCATGAACCCCTAAAGATGGAGTAATCAATAAAGGAATGCAATCCAACTAGTGATAAGAAACTGATGATAAAAGCACATATCGTGCAAGAGTATGAGCTATCTTATTCTCAACTAGGAATGTATTGACAAAGGCCGCATCCCATGGGCAACGACCGAATATGCTCGTATAGATCATAACTAAGGGATTTAGTTTTAAATTAACGTCTAATCTAATAATGCTGAAGTTATAACTCATAATCCTATTTATCTAGATTGAAAATTAATCTTTAGCCTAACTACATTTTCTCATTGAAAATTAAAGATATTTTACTAAAGAAATGCTAACTAAATATCCGTTTCCAATTTAGAAAAAAAAATTATGAATAATGATTTGATGATTCAATTTAAAAAAGAATAAAAAACAGTGGAAAGTGACATGAAGAGAAAAGTCTACAATACATTACTCTCAAAGGCGACCTACGTACAAGTTGCAACGTAAAACCAAACGCCTCCGATCTGAGGAAAAATCTAGCTTTTCATAAGATATACATATCTGGAAAAACCCAAATATCCAATTTGATCACTAGGGTTTCTCTAGATTAATAATTAGCCAAATAATGATAAACAAATCACCAAAAAAAAAAAAATTTACAATGCAAAGAGGAGAGGAGCAGTTTCAAGAATCCTTAGTAACATTTTCTTGAAACAAAAATTCAACTCTCTCTAAGCATATGTTAGAGGCTGGAAATTAAGCATTTTCTGTTCTTCACATGGAGTGATCTCATATGATCAGCTGCAAGTTAGCATATTACTTTCCGAGTTTCCCATAGCATAAGATCATAAGCTCGACGAGACATGATCATCTATATACTTTCTTTAATTAGCATGATCGAGATTTTGGGAAACTCGCGTTTCATTCTCTAAGCATAGATGTTAGAGACTCGAAAACATATTCTTCACAAGGAAGGGTGAGGCCCATGTCATGATCGAATCCGAATTCTTCTTCAGCACGTTGAAGAAGGCTAATGAATTCAGGTCTTGTCAAGAATGAGATCGGAACAATGTATCTGCTTCTATTTTCCCCTACATAAACTGCAAAATGGCCTTTTGGCACATCCACTGGGAGCCCTTCTTCATCAAACCCTTGTACTTTTCTTCCCAAGCTCGAGCACCTCTTCAATATCTGCTTTATAACTGCCGTTTGTGATAGTTTGTTTGCTTTTCTAATGGCCATTTTTCCTTTGGAGTATCAAGAATTAATGGGAAAGGAAAGATAGTACTATTCAAGTAGAAAGGATTTGTGCTAATGGAAGTTTGTAAGAGGGGTATATAATGAAATTTCGAGTCAATTATGGTGTAACAACTACGTACTTCTGAAATAATGAAAAGGAAAATCAACAACTTGCTTGATTAGACTTGAGTATGATTGATGTGTTTGGAATGGGGGTTTGAAAGAGTATACGGCGAAAGATTTGAGTCGTTAAAGTTGAAGCAGCTGCTTTCAGAGTAACAAAAAGAAAAGCAACGACTCGATCGACTCAAGTGGAGAGATCAGAGAAGTGGTGGGAGTGGAAGAGGGAATTGCAAGGGGGTATTGGTATATAAAGTGGGGGGAAAGAATAGGGATAAAAACAATGGCATGTGGGGTTGTGGGGGCAAAGGAGAGACCACAAGGTGTTTTTGAGGATTGTGTAATTTAGTCCCAAAAAAACATGTTGGGAGCCAATGCCATTGGGTTTATTACCTAGTGTTGCATTAGATGGGACAATATGGGGTCCTTCAAGAAATTTTCTCCAATCTCTACCGATTTTATTTGGTCATTTCTTCTGGTTAGGAACCTTCCTCACAATTTACAAGGTTTCTCGAAATTCGTTTCTCCGTTCTAGTACGAGGTAATGTAAATAGCATGTACTAAACTATTAATCAGTAACAATTAACAGTTTGTTTGTTATACTATGCAATTAATTTTATACTATGTATGGAATTTGTATTGGTTGGAATAATAAATATATATCTAGAGAGAAAATAAAAAAAATATTATACATATTTCTACACATTAAAAAAATATAAAACAAAAAAAAATAAATGCACTCGTATTTGAACCTTGAAGGGTACTATACTAATACTAATAATTGAATTATTATCTATAAGACATTAGGACCACAAAAATGACGGCTCGTACTACTACTTCTTCTTCTTCTTTTTTATTTTATTTTTTTAATAACTGTTTCCAGAAACAAGCAAAAAAAAATTATAAAGGAGACGCAAAATGACATAATTCAATTTTTTTTATAGATAATTCAAAATGAATTTAAAATTAAAATTAAAAATTGAAACACAAAGAGAATAGGTCCAAAATCTTTTGTGCAACTCTTGCATTTTAATGGGTTAACATATATATATATATATATATATATCCTCGTTCAAATTATATTTGCTTACACTACAAGAAGTTGGTAATATAGAGGCGACCGCAACTGGCGCAACCGAAAAGTCGCTGCAGAAACTACAACTATTGCAACGACTTGTTTTGTCGACTCTAAAGGTGTATGGGCCTGTTTTGGTTCGTCCCAATAACCAAATGTCGCCTCATTAGGTTTTAAGTTCTAAAGACGACTTACGTTTGCGTCCCAGTAAACCAAGTGTCGTCGCAATACCCAGAGGCTATATTTGTCAATTTCTACTAAGTATAACGCGGTGGGCTTCTTTCAAAACAAATACACAGTGGGCGGGCCCATTAGACCTATCTCCCCATTTCAATTGCTCTGAGGAATTAACCCCTCGTCTCTTTGCTCTCAATCACCGGACAGCCAGGATCGGCGCCCGCGGGAGATCGGAAGAGCGTCAGGCCTACGGTGTTATCAGGTCGGTAGAATCTTCACTCTTTAGTATTAATTGTATGCTTATGATGTGTGTGCGAAGGGCCGAAAGTTGCTGGGGAATTGTTTGGTTGAAATTGCATAACAAATTGGGAGAAAATAGAGTGTATTTTTTGGATTGATTTTGTAGGGTTATGCAGGCGTGGTTGGTCTGATATGCGATTTCGTAATTTTTTTTTGGTCTAGTTAAATATATCCATTAGAATCTCATATAATATTTATTATTTCCATATGTATACATAAAGTTATGGGGGGTAATAATTGCATATAAAAACGTGATTTTTTGTATTGTTGATTTTGCACCTGATTTGTGTATTGTAGATTTTGCACCTGATTTTTGAATATAGGTAGTTTATCATTTGAATTTTGCAAACTCCTCCATTAATTAATCAAATGAAATAGAAAATTATATGAAGCTCTCGACATTTGGTTACCTGGCTTGTTTTCTTGCTCACGGCAGAAAGTGGGAAAAATTCTTAGCTCCTTTTTGCATGAGCTGTGAAAACATTTTCTTGTAATGCACATTGCACATAGGACCTTTCCCTGTTTATTCTATTTTATTACTATTTGAGGCGTATCCTTTTATTCATTGGTAAATACAAGATTTACTTGTTCTTCATCTGCTTCTTACAAACTTACACACCTGTTCTGCCCAATGCTTCAGCTTATTCAGTTTATGAACTACCCAATTGTTCGGTAAAAGTATTAATTGGTTCAGTTTATCCATTAGACAATCTAAGACATGTCCTTTAATTTAGGAATGGGTTTACATGGTATATGGCTCTAAACACTAGGGCTATCTGTGCTTCAACCAAATCTCAGGCATGTATAGAGCAACTCTATAGGTACCACTGAACCCAGTGTAGTCCAGTTTTTTTCATGTGTATACATATATGAAATCAGCCCACTAAACCCATTTTAGCCAATTGATTACATAATTCACAAAGGCCAAGAAAATCCTAGAATTAAGTGTTACGTCTCTTTGGTCATATGGAATTGTTAAAAAAAGAGAAAAAAAATGTTTTTCTTTAGGCAGTATGTGTTTGGATTCATTGAATTACTGCTTGAACATGCAAGAATCAACATGTTTAATTTCTTCTTTTGTGAATTGTTGTATACACTCTCTACTTTTTAATATAATTATGTTATAGCTTTCGTAATTCTTTTGCTTTTCTTTCATTGGTTTGATTAATTGTTATGTATTTATTGGGTTGTTTGTTCCTTTTTTTTAATTAGAATATTAATAGATGATTGCAATTGGTAATTATAGATGATGAAGGATGTAGTTCGACGTCTTAAAAATATTGAAAAATGCCCAAATTTTGAATAATAGTGTGTCAAAGCCCAACTGCAGTAATTTTAACTCTGATCCCAAAAAAAAAATAAAAAAATGAAGACTAAATTGATCTAGCATATATACTATTTGTTATTCAGTAATATTGGCTGAGTAGGAGCAAGATGTAATGGGGTACATCATGACCAAATTATGAATATCTTGGATTTTTTTTCTTTCCTTCCATCGTTAACATGTATGCCATGGGCTTGGGCTTCTTCAGAGGCTGTAGAAGTGCATATTGGCACTACATGCTATGGTTTTGCATATAAAAAAGCTTTTCACAGCTTTAGAGTATGTTTAAATTCTGATCTAGTTTTATTTTTTAGCATGTTTAAATTCTGATCTAGTTTTATTTTTCCTTTGTTATGATATATTACGGTTAAAACAAAACTTAATGGCCATTGAAAATATGTACCCAATTCTTCTAAGTTTCATATGTACAAGTATGTATTAATATTTTTGTGACGTTGTGTTGTGCATTGAGACATGGCAGCAGCACCGAGAAATAGAAAGAGAGCCCCTCCTACGGTGCTACTAAAGAAA
>CAVNYN010201473.1:0-39084 GCA_963692815.1 Nyctanthes arbor-tristis
TGGAATTAAGTGCAAGATAAGAAAAGGAAAAGCTTCCATATTGCATTAGGAATTGGAATGGTAATTTTTCATATAAATACATAACATGCACAAGGGCTCGTAGGAGGAAAAAAGGGCCCCAGGACAGAGCTCAACTGGTCAAACAATCAGCGCAAAGGCTTACTTCCAGTGGTAAGGTGGGAGTTCGAAACCCATTAAAGGCATTTGAAGGGATTATTTGCACATCATTTTCAAGTGTTGGAGGTGTAACGGTAGGCTCCCTTGTGTGCAAATATGCACAGTCTTGTGAGAGAAACCAGGGAACAATTGAGGTACATCCCGCGATTTACCTCCTCTAGGGCTCTAAGAGCAAGGGTCCTAGAGTCCCAGGGTACAAGTTGGGATATCTGATGCCAAAAAAAAATGGGGATCAAAAAGTAACGGCCCAAGAAGTGATACGGCAACAGCAATATTGCAGCCATATTAGGGAGAGAGAGAGAGAGAGGGTTTGCAAACATGGAAAATCGAGAGGGTATTTATTCACATATTCATTCATAAATTAAAGCGAAATTGAAATATGCCTGCGGAAGTAGCAAACGATATCGTAGCGGCTCAGCGTGGGAAAGCGAGCGCCGGCGGACACAACGAAAGCAGAAAAAGAACAATAAGGCATCCCAGGCGACTATGGCAGGAGATTACAGAGACATCGGTACCGAGGTCAGCTCAAAAAAGAACGCCGATCCGCAAAAGGCTTTGGAGAAAGTAGAAGCTGAGTATGCTCCGGAAAAGGCTGAAGTTGATGGTGACTTGGATGAGGAATTCAGCAAGGTCTTTGAGAAATTCAGTTTTCTTGACACTGTCGGGTTCTGAGGAGAATGGCAAAAAAGATGATACCAATACGGCACCTGATGCAGCCTCAAAGAAGAAGGCTGACTCAGATTCAAATGAAAAGGAACAACAAAAAGAGAAAGGAATCTCTAATAAAAAAAAGAAGCCGCAACACCGAATGAAGATTGCCGAGCTAAAACCGTTCTAGGGCTGATGTAGTGGAGGTATGGGATGTAGTTGAGACGCCTGATATTATTGATCTCCAAAAGCAGCAGAAGAAGGAACTTAAGAAGCCTCTATATCAAGTTCTTGAAGAAGAAGAAGAAGAAGAAGAAGAGAAGATAGCACCAGGAACTTTGCTAGGCAACTCATACGTATGTGATTAACACTGGCACACGGGATAAGACCGGTGCTAAGAGGGTTGACTTGCTTAGGGGTCAAAAATGTTGGGAATTGACTCAAAATAATTAATTGTGAAAGACAAAGGGCTCGTAGAATAAATTGTGATTGACTTTGGGTGCAAGAAAAGAAAAAGAAAAAGAATGAAACAAGTCCTAATTTAAATTGGTGCCAAAAAGAGAGGAAGAGAAAGTAAAAAGCAGAGAGTGAGCCGAAACGAAATTGAAAGAGAAAGTGTGAATCGGCAGGCCAAGGGAAAAATTGAGGTCAGCCGGCAGAAGAGAGAGTCAGCAGCCAAATTTGGGTGTCTTTGAGAGATTCAAGAGAGAAAAGAAAGTTTAGCTAGAGAAAGAGAGTTGTACGCGTATTGTTTACGGCGTACTTTGAGCGCTCTAATTTTGTTTAGGAAGAGAGTGGTAGCATAAAGAAAATTTGTGGGTGTAAGGAATTTCTTTATCAATAAAGAGTCTCTTCCAAAGGTTGTCGGTGGTTTATCGAGCCACATTAAATTGGTGTTTTTCCTCTTTTATGCTTGCTTTCGCTATTTGTTTCCACTGCATTGTTAATTGAATTGGAAAGGGGAAAACTGGTATATATCCCAATAGTGGTATCAGAGCTAGGTTCAAACTCCGGGATCAGATTGGCTACGATGGCTGTACCTAAGTTTCAGGTGGAGTTGTTCGATGGTAAAAACAACTTAAATATTTGGCCTAGTACTGTTGTAGATCTTCTTGTACAACATGGACTTTACAAGGCATTGAAGGATAAGCGGCCAGATATGGAAGATTCTTATTGAGAAGAGTTGCAGGCAAAGACAGTTATTAACATCAGATTGGCTCTTGCTCCTCAGGTAAAGTATAGTGTTTTGAACGAGAAGTCGCCTTCAAAATTATGGAATACATTGGAAGAGTTGCATATGTCGAAATCCCTAACTAATAGGTTGTACCTGAAGAAGTAGTTATATGAGTTAAAGATGGATGATGGAATAGATGTTCGGGATCACTTGAATAAATTCAATAAGTATGTTGTAGACTTATTGAATGTTGATGTGAAGATTGAGGATGAAGATAAAGCGATAATTATATTGTCTTCCTTGCCTAAGTCATATGAGACGCTAGTGACCACGCTACTAGTTGGTAAATCTACATTGACAGTGAATGAGATTTCGACTGCTTTGTTAGAGATAGCCAACATGAAGAAACCAACTGAAGTTGAAGACAGTAACAGAATTCTTATAGTATCTTCTGAGGAAAGTCGTGGTAGAGATGAGTCACGAAGAAGAAATCATGGTAAAAAAGATCGTTCTCGTTCTCAATCTCTACCAAGGGAGAATGTGGAGTGTTATTACTGCCACAAGAAGGGTCACATCAAAAGATATTTGACGAGTTGAAAAAGCATCTAGAAACGAAAAGAAAGGGTAAAGAGGCTTCAGAGACTGAAGATTCTTTGAATATGGTAGAGCATGACTTTTACAGTGATGTTGCATGCCTAGCTAATTATGAGAGTCCACGTAATGCTTGGTTTTTGGATTGTGCATGTTTTTATCACATGTGCCTGAATAAAGAATGGTTTGAAGATTATCAATCATGTGAAGAGCGTCATGTTTATGGGATTGATGATCAGAAGAATGAAGTTAAGGGATCGGGTACTATGAAAGTGAAGATATTTGATGGTACAGTCAGAAGATTGACAAGTATTCTACATGTTCTAGGATTGAGGAAAAGTTTGATATCGCTGGGAGCACTAGACACTTTGGGTTATGACTATACTGCACGAATTGGTGTGATGACTGTTAAAAAGAACTCAGTGGCAATAATGAGAGCTGAAAAAGTTGACAATCTATATAAGCTAGTAGGGAAGACGTGTCAGGTGGAGCTGCCAGATTGGAGTCGCACCAAAGGGAGTCTTCTACTATTGGCAGAGATTATGATGGAGCCAAGACAAGGTCTGTGACAAATGATATGGAGAATGAAGGATGTATTTCAAAGATGTCAAAGCGAAAGGTCAGGTTCAATGAGTCTTTGAATACAGTTCATGTTTACTGAATATGATTTGGCTACGGTGTCACCTACCAGTAAAGTGGTGCAGAAGATGGTTGCTGCAAAAGACGTGCTGTGATGTGGAGATTTTTTGAGTCAAGGTGGAGTTGTTGGGAGTTGACTCAAAATAATTAATTATGAAAGACGAGGGGCTCGTAGAATAAATTGTGATTGACTTTGGGTGCAAGAAAAGAAAAAAAAAGAAGGAAACAAGTCCTAATTTAATTAGAACTGAGCAAGGATTCTTGGTTATATATATGTGCATTCGATGGGCAATTAGAGACATGCCAAAAGAGAGGAAAAGAAAGTAAAAAAACAGAGAGTGAGCTGAAATGAAATTGAGAGAGAAAGTGTGATGCAGCGGGCCAAGGGAAAAATTGAGGCCAGTCGGCAGAAGAGAGAGTCAGCAGCCAAATTTGGGTGTCTTTGAGAGTTTCAAGAGAGAGAAGAAAGTTTAGCTAGAGAGAGAAGAAAGTTTCGCTAGAGAGAGAGTTCTATACGTATTGTTTAAGGCGTATTTTGAGCGCTCTAATTTTGTATAGGAAGAGAGTGGTAGAATAAAGAAACTTTGTTTGTGTAAAGAATTTCTTTATCAATAAAGAGTCTCTTTCTGTGGTTTTCGGTGGTTTATTGAGCTACGTTAAATTGGTGTTTCTCCTCTTTTATGCTTGTTTTCGTTATTTGTTTCCGCTGCGCTGTCAATTGAATTGGAAAGGGGAAAACTGGTATATTTCCCAACAAAAAATCAAACAGAGTTGATGTCACACTAGCCCCAGAAGAGTTAGAGCTTATGGACAACGTTTTGCCTGCCAAGTACGAGGAAGCCAGAGAAGAAGAGAAGTTGCAAACTCAGCGGGAGGATTTCAGCAACACGGTGGCCGAGTATGATAATAAAAGGAAAAGAAAGACGCAGGAGAAAGACTGCAAATCGAAAAAGAATTTCAAGTTTTGAGTTTTCACTCGCATCTTTTGGAGATGGTACGATAGATTCATAGTTAATGCAACATAAGCTGTTGGGGCTTTTCTTGCACTATGATAAATCATGTATTTTGTGGTTATAATTTTGACTTTGTATACCGTAATCAACACTTGCCTTTCATGGCTTGGTGACCTTAAAATGGCTCTGCCTTTGGCAGCAAGGATCTACGCCAAGTATATTATGTTGCGCCAACGATCACGCTGTGTTCATTGGCTTTGAATTGGATTAGTTTACATTTCATCTATATATATATATATATATATATATATATATATATATAAAGGTGTGTATTTAACTCTTTAATATCTTTCTTAAAAAAAAAAAAAAAAAAAAGACTCACCAATTACTAATGATTAATTATGTTTGCCCCACCCCCCAAAAAAAATCTAATTAATGATTAATTATATTATATATGAATTTGATCCACTTGAACTTTACAGTTATAGAAGGATAAGCAACATACCATATATCCTACAAAGATAATATCATTCTTAGTAACTAGTAAAAGATAATATCAGTCTTACTAGTAGTGTAGTGAAAGATAGAGAAAAATATCATATTCATCAATAATAGATATGGTGTTGTTCTTGTCCTCCAGCTACTCAATTAGAATTGCATTTTCTTCTACTAGTTTTCCATTCACCTAGCGTAGTGGGGTATTCATCTCAATCAATTCATCAATAATAGATCTGGTGTTGTTCTTGTCCTCCAGCTATTCAATAAGAATTACATTTTCTTCTAGTAGTTTTCCTTTCACCTGGTGTAGTAGGGTATTTATCTCAATCAATTTCATGTTCATAACAATAAATTCAGCTTGCGTCCACTTCCATCCGTGGAAGAACGAAGGTGTATGCCTGTAGTGTACCCTTAAAGACTTATTGGATCACATGCACAAATTGTGATGTCCCGACTTAGTTGATTATTTCCACCGCATTTAATCAAGGTGGGTTAGATAGTTAGCTAGAGTTAGATGCTAACTTAGAGTTTAACAACTATTAACTAAATAAATTTAAGGGAAGTAAAAAAGTAAAAAAGTAAACAAAAGAAATAAACAAAAGAAATAAGCAAAAAAAGTCAGCATTTGATAAAGATTACAGCTGGGGTCAAGTGGAGGAAAAATTTCAGCCAAGATAAGATATAGTTGGGCCCTCTAAAGACTGAATAATCCTAGCTCTTGGTCTTCATTTGAAGCCTTTGAGACTAGTAGGGACGTTCAAGAGAGGAAAAACAGCAGGAGATAAATTCTGATTCCAGAATAAAAACAGCAACGGAACCAAAAGACTCGGGAGGAAAGAAAGGAAAAGAAACAACAAAAGCAAGTCTCTTGTTGTCTCTAAGCTTGAGTTATTGCACAAGGTAATGATGTTCTTAGATATGGCTTGAATTCCTGTCAAGAATAATTAAGTAGTGAACTTAGAAATATTGCAAGAAGGCAACTAGTTAAGATAAGAAGAGGAGAAATAGTCTTCTAGGTAAGAGGGGTAACAAAGGAACTGAAGTAATCTGATTTTTCCTTCACAGTCCAGCAAAAAAAGTGTGAAATAGGTCATATAGAATCTGAAAAAAACAGTGGAGTATTAGTTAAGAGGCAGAGAATTAAGTCCAAGAATTGTTACAATTTCTCTTTCCTTTGAAATTGTCAACAAATGAGTTGTTTTACATGTAATTCTGACTTTGTTTTATGGCTAAACAAACAGGAAAAGTGGTCAGATTCTAAGAACCACCGAAAGGTGATAAAGTGGTCCCATGGTAACATGGCCAGTCCTTCCATAAGGCACGTGAAAAGGCTGCCTCAAGCCCAACCTCACAAGGGGCCCTATTTTTTGGTTATAACCCCACGGCTTATGTGCAAAAAGGCCTAAAATTTTACATTATAGGGTCGCTTTTTTGTAAGATTCTTTTTTTGTTATAACCCAACAACTCGTGCAAAAAAGCCTAAAATTTTACATTATGAGGCCCTTTGATTAGATTTTAAAGGCCCACTGGGGCTACAACTCAATATCAATAACAGATTTTTTCGCCATATTATGGGGCCCTTTCTAGGGAGATTTTAAAGGCCTACTGGCATTACAACTCAATGTAATCGGGGCCAATCTTTTTGTAGATCACAAATTAAGAGTTGTAAATTTAAACAACTGGTGTGGGATCCTAAAAGGCTCGAGCAAGATATGACAGGAACCGCAAATTCTTTAACGTCTTCTTCACCTTTTGCTTCAAACGTCAATAAAGATGATGTTTAATGTTTTATGTTTACTAGTTTAGTTTAAGATTAAGGAATTTTTGGATTAGCCAGTGATGGATTCAGATATTAGCATAATTTGGGAAGAGCTCTTAAATGTCATGATAAAATAAAAAAAAAAAGAAATATAGTATTAAAAAAAATTTCAGGGGCAGCCCCTGGGAAGGGGGCTCTGCCCCTTTCCAACCCCCTGGGTCTGTCATTGCATTACTCGTTATAGGGATTTATTTTTTTGGAGTTTGCCTAAGGCCCCAGTGATGACAGGACTAGTACTGCATGGTAAAATATGCGTTGTATTGTAACTTAGTTTTAGAAAAGTAGGAAATGAAATGGCTAGATGTCAACATGGAATTGTGTAGTGAATTAGTGAAGGAAAATGTTTTTGCATATATGCCTTCTTCCACCTTTTGTGATTGAAAAGAATAGGTTATTTTGGGATAAGTTCTATGAAGATGAGTTAGATTAAGGTGGGAACCAATTGGACAAGAAATGAGAATTTCCCTACTGCGAGATAATATGAAATATCAGTATACATTAAGCGAAACTTAAACATATAAGAGGATTAGCTATCTTGTTCTTCATATAGAACTTGACTTGGACTAATTCACTTAATTAAGTAGCATCTTAACTGGACAATTTCATGACTAATAGGAAGTAACGAAGAAGTAGAGGCTACCAACAAGCCGAGCTCGATTGCTTGCACTAACAGCTTTGTGAGTGGAAAAACTTACTATTCTTTTGAGATTGAAAAACTATTTATGTTATTGAAGTTCACGAATTATATTCTCTGAAGAATTTTATTCAAATTACGTGATTTTTATGAGATTTATGAGTTGAGCCGAATGATATTGAGATGATTTTGCAAAAGTGAGAATTTATGCTTGAAATTATGAAAAGCAAGATACGTGATATATTTGAAATCTTCCAAACTAGTAACCTGTGATTCAAAATACGAGATTCATTCCATTCCCCGAGGATGTCCTTTGGCCTATGTTCGGAGCTACCATTTCGCCTCTCCTGTGTTGAGAGCTACCATTTCACCGAGGCGGCTATAAACATGGGTTTGGAAATATGATATTACGCGCGCGCATAAATAGATTCCAGTTAGCTTCAGGGGTAATTTTGGTTTGATTCATTTGATATTGTTCAGTTTTGATATTATATATTTAATCTCTGAAGATGATATGATATTGATTTAAGCTTATATTTTTCAGTCATAGTGTTCTAAATTACTTTTCTCAGTTGTTTACATCGATTGTTGAATGACTTGATCATGTTATTTCAGTATATTTGTATAACTGAGAAAGTATAGTTATTTTCAAATTCTCCACTCACTGAGCGTATTAGCTCATATAGTTTCAAATGATTTCTTCTATCAGGTAGCAAGTGAAGATTTTGGACAACTTTTCGATCGCAGCCTGTGTTTTTTGAAGACAAAGTCATCTGATCGTACCTTGTATAAGCCACTTATTTGGCATGCGTATATTACTTTTGCTACACGTTGTTTTGCATGTCATGTTATAAAAGACATAGACGGCTAGATGGGCTCATTACATCTTTTATAGTATTTACCCTATGTTTGTAAATTAAGTAAAATTTTTGGCTTTTCTCTTCCTATGATTCAAGTTCTCAAGGAATATGATTGGGTAGTATTTTGGAAATGTAAATATAAAGCCGTATTGTGTTGAATTGATCAGGTGAGTTTTTTCTTGAAAATAGAAGAGATAATGCTAAAATTTCTGTAAGTCAGCATGCATAGTCAGCTGCTTTGATAGTAGGTCCAACTTTTAGTTGGTATCTACTATTGACACGTGTCACTCTTCGTGTCTACTAGTACTATTTAGGGTGGGGTGTGTCACAAATTATGCTGGACCAAACAAGAGTATGATTCGGACCCAAGTCAGGAAATTGACTTTTATTTTCCTTATGATTTTTAAAGTTCTCTGCCTTTTAGTTTCTGTGTTTGTGTGTTTTTCATTCCTTTTAGTGAAGTGCCGATGTCTCTTTATGTGTACAAGTTAAACTAGCCATACGTTGCACAGGTAGGAAAATTTATTAAAATATATTATTAGTTAAACATAAATCTGTAATATTTACACCTCTATAGAAAATATAAAAATACAAGTATACATTAATTGAATCAATAAGATCAATAGATTTAGTAATCGTAAAGTTTAAGATCGTTTAAAAGATAACATATATTCTCACTTATGATTCTTCGTACATACATACAATAATTGAGAAAATATTTGTTACCTGCCTCAATTTTAAAAATCCAAATAAAACTAACAAATTCAAAAAAAAATGTAAAATACGTTAAAAAAATTTAAATAACATTAAACTCACCAATATACATAGTAGAGAAGGTGAATTAGCGAATTATGATGGATTAGAGTTTGTTTTAGAATTGACATTTCAAATTTAATATATTAATTTATTAGTAAAAAAGATTAACAAACAAAAAAAAAAGCAAAATGGTTAAAGTTTAATTCTTAAACGCAATGGTAACATGTTCAAGTCTTCTCTAAATTCTTTCACAAAAATTTTTGTTAAAAAGAAAAGGAGCAATTACCGCAAAATTTACCAAATAAAAAAGGCAAGAAAATCGCAGTACAAAAGTTATCGAGACTTAAATAGATTAATATATATATATATATATATATATAGATTTCTCATTCCCTTCAGTGGACTCCTATTTGCCTCTCAATGCATTTGTTAAAATAATCTGATTAAAGGAATATTGAAGTTTACATTTTGTAGAAGTTTGCATAGTAGAAGTTTCTTTTGTCAAATGTAGTGTATTCTACGAAAGTTGCGTAATAAAAGTTGCGTAATTCTGGATTGAAATGAGGAGTTCAATTTACATTTAAAAAAAAAATAATAATAATAATAATAAGAAAAATTAGCCAAAAAATTGGCCATGTATTTAAATTACTAGTAAAAATTTATTTATTATGTAAATCTTAATGGTTTAAATTGATTTCACGGACCATCAATAAATAAATATTCTCTTCGTCCCATTTACTTTATCCGTGTTTTCTTGTTTATTTGTCTTATATTTACCTTGTCATGTTTATTTATTGGGCAATTATATTGCCATCACAAGAAGTTATAATCACGCCACATTATTTTTATGTACAATAGATACTGACAAAATGACTTAAATTGGCATTTAATTTTTCTAAATAATAATTATTATATACACCACATCATCTTAAATTTATACACACACAATCTATTCTCCTTTACTGTTTATCATCCCATTTCCACTTTTCTACATTCAAATTCAAATACTATACTTTACATTTTGATAAATTTTCAAGTTAAAGAACAAAAAGAGAACCAAAAAAAAAAAAAAAAATTATTGTAAACTTCCACTCTTGCTCCATTTACATTTTAAGTGGCTTAAAATATAGCCATTAACCGTCGACAACAATTGCCTCCCTGCAAATCAATTCATGACCTCCCACATTACTATTTCCAAACAACCCTTCTCCACCTCGTGACCACCCTTATCTCTCTCTTCTCCACAATCCATTGAACACAAACTTTCGTCCGCTGAATTTTAATTAGCAAAAAATCTTGCCACTGTTTTCTTCAATTCTTTTGTCGTTTGCAATAAAAAAAATCTCACCAGTCATCAAGAATGCGTTGAATCCTAAACTCGCGGTAAAAGGATTGAGTTTGACGATCAAAATTACCCATTGTCTGTGTGCTTAAGAAGAGAACGTGGTGTACTGAATGTGATTTAATCCTTTTTCTGTTTTAATTAAATTAGGAGTGGGTGATTATTTGTAAATTAATAGTAGTTTTCTTATAAGAATTATCTTTAAAATATGGTGCGCTTAAAATGTGATGGAAGAAGGGAAAAAGGTAGTGGTAAGATAAATACCCTAACTTATTTGGTGTTATTTTTTATGTTCATTTACACTTATGCCCTTAATTAAATAAGAGTATTTTAGGAAGTTATTTTATAAATTATCTTTCCCAATACTTTTCTTAATTTTTGTATAAAAACAATGTAAACAAGGTAAATAAGACAGAGGAACTAATAAATAAACAGAAATAAATACCCGGGTTGGCGAGGATTAATTAGGCTATTTCAAATGTATGGTGTGGGTTTTAAATTCAAAGGCGCACAAAAAGGCAAGGGATTCCTTTTAGCTAAAATCCAAATTAAACTATTTGCACTCATAGGCTTGTTATTTTTAAAAATATTTGAATAACACAAAGTAAATGACTCCACAAGTTTGATTACATATTTGAGCTGTTCTCATTAGTAATAACAACATTATTAAGGCAAATTAAAGTAATATAGTACCCCCGCTCCATAAATATATAGTTCTATGTATTTTTTTTATCCGTCTCAAAATATTGACTATTTTAATTTTTAAAATGTAGTAAAAATAGTAGTTTTTTTTATATGCTCCTCTTTCATTTTTCTTTTTTCTTTCTTTCTTTCTCCATTTTTTCCCTAAATAAATGGGGCAGATAGGGGAGAGGAGGAAAATTTAAGAAGCATGTGTGGTTTGAACTCAAAACTTTATGCCCTGAACACAAGCATTTCGTGGGATGGAGATAGTAAATAAACACAATTTAGTGCATTAGAGAAAGTATTTCCATTGTAGTTCTTGCTTTATAGGGTTGTAGAACAACTCATCAAAAGGTAGCCGTTTATTGTTTTAAAAAGATTTTTTAGTACATTCAACTAGCTAACATATTTGCTATCATAAATATGAGAAGAAGAAAAAAAGAGACAGAGAAAGACATGAAAATCAAATATAAATAAATGACATTTTAGATGTGGTATGTTTATATTGGAGACTAAAAAAGTACTCATATTATGATCACCCAACGAAATTAGACCACGTGAGGATGTTAATTATTCATATATCTTTTTCATGTCTCATGAAAATAGCTCTTAATATAAATAATAACCATTTTTTAAATAAAGCATCTTTACCTAACTATCATGATCTTCCAACTCAATTGACATTAATTGTTTGACGCGATAAAATTTTACTAATAATGATATATACGGACCTAAGGGAGGTGTAAACCTACTCCCGTTCTAGTGTCATATGAATTTTCAGGTGTAGATAAGGAACGTAATACTAAATAGCATACCGTCTTTGTAAAAAATAGGAAAGTAATAATAAATATAAAAGTACTATAGACTATATTTTATATATATTATATAAAACAAGAAATATGAAAATGAAAACAATTTGACAGGTTTTCATTTTAAAATAGGAATATAGAGGCATAATAGCAATGTGGGTTAAAACTGCACTCTATTACTTTTGGCAAATTAAAATATAGAAGAAGAGGTCAAGATGAAAATAATTGAGCGTGTCAAGTCATCCCAAGTGGGAGTATCAATCTCAACCCAAGAAAGGAAAAAATAATAAGAACGTAATAATTAATAACTCGCCACTAACAAGACGCATAAAACAAAACATATGAACGATATGACACCTACAAGCTAAGTTAAATCCCTTCCTCCCTTCGAGTAAATATTATATTTTCTTATCGGAGACGACTAGGAGAGCTGAAGTACTAAAAAATCCGGGGTAAACTTGTGACACCAAGTATTTCGACAAGATTCTTGGCAACTACTTAGAAAATGCTGTTTTGTCTCATACAATTCGTCCGGCCTACCTAGAACTGGTGTGCTTATTAGTAGTTAATTAGTAATAATTAGAAATAAATAATTATACTATATTGAACATTTATATTAAACAGCTGTCCAATGGAAGTCTTGGCCTTACTCACCCAATTTTTCGTGTTTAAATGTTACAATGCATAATAAAACGGAGTCGATATGGAAAAAATCGTGAACGTGTGGAGTACAAATTTAATTTCAGAAAACATTATTGATTGGAATATGAGTATTCTATTGGATCCACGAATTTTTGAGTTCTTTATTCTGTTGGATCCACGGAGTTGTATCCAAAATCACACAAGAGCATAGCCCCACCGCACTACGCTTTAAACTTCTTGGCTTCTTATATATACACTTCAAATAGCCCTTCAATTTCATCGCTCTAAGCCTCTAGTTAGCGGCCATAACTATGCTTAAAATATTTTCTGATGCTGCATCTGATGACGGAATTAAGCTGCTTCTCACTGCAGCCATAAGCGTACTTTTCGTTTTCTGGTTCGTGTTACTATTCGTTGGAAAAACGAAGACAAAGAAGCCGGTTTTGTTGCCGCCGGGCCCCAAAGGATTGCCTCTAGTAGGTAACCTCTTGTCACTAGATCCTGAACTCCACACATACTTTGCAAGCCTAGCCGAAACCTATGGTCCAATCCTAACACTAAAACTTGGCACAAAGATTGGTGTTGTAATCAGCTCACCATCACTTGCAAGAGAAGTACTCAAGGATCAAGACACCATTTTCGCGAACCGGGATGTGCCGGCTGTAGGGAAGATAGCCACGTACGGTGGATCGGACATAGTGTGGACACCGTACGGCCCAGAATGGCGGATGTTGAGGAAAGTTTGCGTCCGAGAAATGCTGGGTGTTTCTTCATTAGACTCCATGTACGTCCTACGGAGAAGCGAAGTCCGGCAGACGATAAAATATCTCCACAGCCAGGCAGGGTCCCCTGTTAACATAGGGGAGCAGATGTTTCTAACTGTCTTGAATGTGATAACAAGCATGTTATGGGGAGGTACGATCAAGGGTGATAACCGAGCCCACCTCGGCGCGGATTTTAGAGAAGTGGTGACAGAAATGACAATATTGTTAGGATTGCCTAATCTATCAGATTTTTATTCAAGTTTGGCTAGTCTTGATTTGCAGGGGCTAAATAAGAAGATGAAGAAACTTGTACAGAGACTTGATAGGATTTTTGAGACAATGATTGATCAAAGATTGAAAATGGAAGGAGACAATGGAGCAGAAAACAAGGATTTTCTACAGTTTCTTCTACAATTGAAGGATGCAGGAGATCCAAAAATGCCACTCACCATGATCCACCTGAAATCCCTGCTTATGGTAATGAATTTTCCTATCTTGTTCTTGATTCAATTGCTAACTGCCAAATAGGTGCTAGTTATAGAATTATAAGACTATACTTGCGGATGCATAATTTAGGCTGGTTTCTTAAATGATCAATACATTTATAGTCTGTACTATTTGGTTTATTCTTTAGTGTTAAATAATACCTCTATTGAGATCTGATCTGAGTCCAACGCCTCCACATTAAAGTTTGGTTCAGGGGACCATATGAACATAAAATTGGACACAACAATACATTTTAAATAGGATGTTAATTGTCCATATTTTACTTTCAATTAGGTAGAATTATCAGTTAAAAAGAAAAATGCTTTGTCCAGGAAACATAAGTTTTGCAGGTTGGAACTTGAAAATTTCGGGCCTTGAGTGTTATTAAATTCATAATGAAGATAATCATGTTTACCGGAGATTAGCCTTAGAGATCCCAACCCAAACATCGATTTCTTAGTTATGCTGAAGTTTTAGGACAATATTATAGGAGATCAGCATTATATGCACATTTTCTGTCTACGTTACACAACTAGGCTCAACAACTTTTAACACTCGTAGTGTTCGTCCAGGAGTACTGAGGATTGGTATTCATAGAGTGCTTCACGGCTTCTTCTTCTTCTTCCTTTCCTTTTTTCTTTTTTTCTTTTTTTTTTTTTTTTTCAAATCAACATGTGGTTTGATTTTGGACAGGATATGGTGGTTGGAGGAACAGATACAACATCAAACGCAGTAGAATTTGCCTTTGCAGAGATGATGAACAAACCACAAGTCATGAAAATTGTACGACAAGAACTTGAGACAGTAGTTGGGAGAGACAACATAGTAGAAGAATCCCACATTAGCCAATTACCCTATCTTTATGCTGTAATGAAAGAATCCCTCCGTTGACATCCTGCACTTCCACTTCTAGTCCCTCATTGCCCCAGTGAGACTTGCATTGTGGGAGGCTACACAATTCCCAAGGGGGCTCGGGTTTTCGTCAATGTTTGGGCTATACACCATGATCCTGCTACATGGGAAAATCCTCTGGAGTTTTGTCCTGAGAGATTCTTGGATGGGAAATGGGATTACAGTGGCAATGACTTCAATTATTTTCCGTTTGGGTCGGGACGACGAATTTGTGCAGGGACAGCAATGGCTGAGAGGATGTTTATGTATTCACTGGCTTCTTTGGTTCATTCTTTTGACTGGAAAATGCCTAAGGGAGAAGCATTGGGGCTTTCAGAGAAATTTGGGATTGTGTTGAAGAAAAGAAATCCACTGGTTGCTATTCCAACTCCAAGATTGTCTAGCCCTGGACTATACGATTAGGAGCAATTCTAGGGGGACATGAAAATGGGACATTATTAGGAGACATTCTCATGTGGCGCACATTTATTGGGTGATGATTACATGGCTACTTTTTTATCATCCAATACAAGTGTGCCAAATAAGAATGTCACCTAATAATGTCTCATTTTCATGTCCCTCTAGAATTTTTCTATGATTAGTAGCAAATTTGCAATGGCCATATGCAATTGGGCGATATTGCTATTCAAGAGAACCTAATTTTTCTACAAATAACATTTCCCTTTCTAGACACTGTTCTATTCTCGTTTGAAAAATTTTATGATATTTAGAGTGGGATGACGCGTATTTATTCAAATCTGGTCTTTGATTCGACTGAAAATTAGAGATCATTCAGTGTATAGGCTTTGCCTAATGGGTTAACGGTTTTTTAGCCGTTATTATCTATGTTCACTTTTGGTTCTACTACACCATCTTCAAGCATTCCATCTGCTTCTCTTTGATGGCTTAGAGGATCGGATGGAACACTCGCTGCTTCTCAGGAGAATTGAACTAATTAATAATACTATAGAAAGAGTAATATTATTTATCTAGATTCGAGATCGATCTCCAGTTTAGTTGCCAACACTCAGCACAACATTAGGAATGTGTGGAAATACATAAATACATAGGGGCATTAATTTATTCACGACGCTCTTCCGATCTGAAATGACAATGAGACCAGAGTCTCCAGTCTAGATAAATAGCATTATTTATATGGAAATCCAAAATATCCACTTCTAGGGATAATGGCAAACTACCTTATTAGTTTACCGGTTAGTTTACCGGATGCAAAATTATAAAAAGGAGTTGGAGGGTAAAACTGTCAATCTAGATTTTTGACTTATTTGGTATTTAGATTTTTAAAGGTAAAATTGTCAACCGATAAAGTAACTAGTGAACTAGTAGGGATGTATATCATTACTCCCACTTCTAGGCCTATTTACTTTGCCAAACCTTCCCATCGGAACAAGCTCTTGGAGCATTTCTTAATTATAAGTCAACTAAACAGTTAGTTAACAGACAAAGATCCTTTAATGTATTTCAGCAAATCTAAAGCATGGCTTCCATTAAAACTGTCCAATGCCATTAGACTTTGAAATTTACTGCATGCTTTGTGGTAAAATTGGAGTTTCGAGCAAAGAATACCATCTTTTGCATACGCATTTTGGACAAAGCAAATCTTTTGCGTGTAATCTTGAAAGCATTTTCATCTCGACCTCTTGTGGCGGTCTCGAAATCTTCATTAAAGTAACTCAGTGTATCAACACAAAGATAGGTATGAACAAAAGATGATAAAAGTATCTCATTATGAATTAATGTCCAAAGAAAAAATGATCTTTTTTTTTCGGAGCCTAAAAAAATTGACCTTTCTAGGCATGATATACAATTATTGATATAATCGTTGGATTAATTGCTTAATTTTGTACAATTGATATAGACTAATTAAAGCAAATGATGACCTTATAATAACCAATACATTTCTTAACAGAATGCAAATTTATGAAATACTGAAATAGAAATAGTATTATACTTGAATTAAAAATAAATAAATAAATTGCCCTCCACAGTTCAGCCTTATATCATAAACCTTTCACTGTATATTCAAGTTTGTACTAAATTTTTACTCGAAGTAATCAGGTACACCAAATATACAAGAAGTGAGTTGGTTTTATAGTAACATGCTTTCAAATCGAGATAAAAATAATGCGACCTGATTGTGAAAAATAAAATGAAACAGTGCAACTTTTTATATCTTATTATTTTAAAACCACAAAACGGTTACACACCCGCCCCCACAAAAAAAAAAACCCACAATCAATATTTATTGAACAGAAACCATTATTGAACATAATAATATATTATCGTTAGCAAGAAATTCAATAATATATTGCAGTGAAAATATTAGGGATATAAGTATCATAAGAAATAAAGATTAGGGACCTTCAGTGCAATGAGAATGAGGTGTGAGTAGTAAAAAAAAATTTTGTGTGAATATAATTTTCTATTTTTAAATTCTATGAAATTTCAAGCCGTAAACGCCCAAAAAATGATCTCATGATATATGTCTGGCGGGATAATCCCGTCAGATGTACATATGACATGAGATTATTGAACAACCTCCATATGGGTTGACTGAAAAACTTCATATGATTTCTCTAATAATCTCTTACCATGTGTGCATCTATCCCACTAGACGTATAGTGAGAGAATCAGACTGCGTAAACATCTCTCGAGAATAGTCAATGCAATAACACATGTAGATTGTCGAATTGGACCATATGTATACATTTATTTATTGAGTTGTGCTATTTGAACAAAAGTACATAAAAATTCTAATAAAACTGACATATGCATGGTATAATTTTGTTTTCCAACACATCGAATCACTTTTATATCAATATTAATCATATAAGATACATGTCAATTATTATCACTCTTTTTATCTATTTTTTTTGTCTAACTAAAATTATTTTTATCTATTAGCAATTTAGCATACCATGATTGCTCAGTTAGAACAAGAAATACAATATTTATTTGCACATTAGTCAACACATTGTGCCTTCATTGTATATTTTTTTATATGTTTGCGTATATTATTTGTCAGTCAATAAGACGCACTTAATATTTTTAGATTTAATTAATTTATTTGTCTTATTCTTGCAGTCGTGCTCAATTACCAGCTTAGTCGAGAAGGTAAGGTAATCTATCTAGATAAGATAAGATTTTTAGTTGTCAATTTTTTTACTTTCTCCGCTCCATTATCAAAAATACTACTATTTAACAATGACGTGGACACGTGGTAATATGGCTGTAGAGAATTTATTTTACTTTGTCTATTTGTTGATTCTCAAAAAAAAAATTAATATGCTACCATCTAGTGATGAGGTGAGGGCATGTGCTAATGTTGTGTAGGTATTTTTCTATTAAATTAACGTAACAACTTATTGGCAAAATATTAGTTTCAGTCATATAAGCAGTGTGTATGGGGGCAAGCCAGAGCCACATGACCATATAACGTCATACGTTATGAAGGTATCTTTTACCAAATTATTTGATTTAGGTGTGAGTCACCATCTCTACTCTTACATTCTTCAAATTATACTTAAAAAGAGAAAGGCCAAAAAAAAAAGAAAGAAATCAAAAATGAAAAAAAAAAAAAAAACAGGTTATGAAACAAAACATATGGTGGATATTATAATCCTTAATTATCCTTTTGACACACCCTTGCTCCTCTGAACCGATTAACTAAAAGCCAAGGCCCCATTCGGCTGGAAATGAACAAACGTCATCATGTGGCGGCATGATATACTACTTGGCATTTTATGTGACACGTTTAAATTGGACAATCCACATGTGTGTGTTGTCCTTTTCACAATCGACTTGGGGTTGTTCAATCTAGGTGCACTATGTGTGTATTTGACGGTATAATCTTGCTAAATGTTAAACGTGAAAGGGACCGCTCATCCCACCATACAAGTCAATATTTTGCTTTCTTTACGGGGTCGACTAAGTAACAAAACAAATACAGAGTAAACTTGTAACCCCAAGTATTTCGGCAAGATTCTCGGCAGTCGGCAAGTACTTTGAAAATGCTCTCTTGTATCATACAATTATTGCGGCCTAGCTAGAATGATATCCTTAATATTATCTAAAGGGGGTGTTTGATACTCTTTATCATTTCTCTTTATAATCTCACCTACTACTGATTTGACTACTTTTCATCTATAACTAAAAATTTTAAACTTCTATTAAATCTACACCACTCATTTCACTTTTTTATAATTCAATTCGGATAAATAGCTTCAAACAACCCCTAAGTTATAATAGCATCAAATATAATTAATTATAAACGGTCGTCCAATCGGATGCCTTGGCCTCCTTGCTCGCTAGCTTGTATGGTGGGATAACAATCACGTCTTAAAAAAAAATTGAGAGGTGTAGAAAAGTGTCAAAACTCGAAATCAAGTGTTAAATGTAAGGGCATAATGCGATGATGCATAATAAAGTTCGTTAATGTGTGACAATGTGCCAAGTCCGTGATACAAGCTTTATAAACTAGGTGTAGAAAACGTATGACATTGTTACAGCACAAGATAGATAATTTGACATAATTTCAGCCACCGACGAAATTTGTAGGGAGACAATATGCTTACATCAGTAAATAATGTGATGTCACATCACTGTTTAATACCATTATAGCGCCAAACATCTAGTATTATATTATTTATAATACTAGGTGCGCTAAGATGTGCACCCAATTCTTTTAACTTCCGGCTTCTTATATACACTCCAAATACCCTTTCAATTTCATTGCTCTAAAGCTTCTAGCATCCATAACTATGCTTCAAAAGCTCTCTGATACCCTCTCCGACCACGTTGGAATTCCACGGCTGCTCAGCGGAGCCATAGGCGTGCTTTCCATTCTCTGGTTCGCGTTAGTATTCGTTGGAAAAACGAAGAAAAAGAAGCAGATTTCGTTACCACCGGGCCCCAAAGGATTGCCTCTATTGGGAAACCTCTTGTCGTTAGATCCTGAACTTCACACATACTTTACAAACCTAGCCAAAACCTATGGTCCAGTCCTAACACTAAAACTTGGCACAAAGATTGGTGTCGTAATCAGCTCACCATCACTAGCAAGAGAAGTACTCAAGGATCAAGACACCATTTTTGCGAACCGGGATGTGCCGGCAGTTGCGAAAATAGCCACATATGGTGGATCGGATATAGCATGGACCCCATACGGCCCCGAATGGCGGATGTTGAGGAAAGTGTGTGTCCGAGAAATGCTTGGTGCTTCTTCGTTAGACTCTTTATATGCCGTACGACGGAGCAAAGTCCGGGAGACGATAAAGTATCTCCACAGCCAGGCAGGGTCCCCTGTGAACATAGGGGAGCAGATGTTTCTAACTGTCTTGAATGTGATCACAAGCATGTTATGGGGCAGTATTATCAAGGGCGAAAACCGGGCCCGCCTTGGCGCAGAATTTAGAGAAGTGGTGACAGGGATGACAGCATTGTTAGGAGTGCCTAATCTATCCGATTTTTATCCAAGTTTGGGTGTTCTTGATTTGCAGGGGTTAAACAAAAAGATGAAGAAACTTGTACAGAGACTGGATAGGATTTTTGAGACAATGATCGAGCAACGATCAAAAATGGAAGGAGAAAAGGGCGCAGAAAACAAGGATTTTCTGCAGTTTCTTCTCCAATTGAAGGATGCTGGAGATCCCAAAATGCCACTCAGCATGATCCACGTGAAATCCCTGCTAATGGTAACGAATTTTCCTACCATTTTCTTGATTCAATTGCCTCCAAACAAATGGATGGTAATTGTTATAGTCCTATTTGGTCTGTTCTGTTGTGTCTTGTCGACGAAATCTATGTTTGGTTTTGACTTTGGACAGGACATGGTGGTTGGAGGAACAGATACAACATCAAACGCAGTAGAATTTGCCTTTGCAGAGATGATGAACAAACCACAAGTCATGAAAAATGTACAACAAGAACTTGAGACAGTAGTTGGAACAGACAACATAGTAGAAGAATCCCACGTTAGCCAATTACGCTATCTTTATGCTGTAATGAAAGAATCCCTCCGTTTGCATCCTGCACTTCCACTTCTAGTTCCTCATTGCCCCAGTCAGACTTGCATTGTGGGAGGCTACACAGTTCCGAGAGGGGCTCGGGTTTTCGTCAATGTTTGGGCTATACATCATGATCCTGCTATATGGGAAAATCCTCTGGAGTTTTGTCCTGAGAGATTCTTGGATGGGAAATGGGATTACAGTGGCAATGACTTCAATTATTTTCCATTTGGGTCGGGACGAAGAATTTGTGCAGGGACAGCAATGGCTGAGAGGATGTTTATGTATTCACTGGCTTCTTTGGTTCATTATTTTGACTGGAAATTGCCTGAGGGGGAAGAATTGGAGGTTTCAGAGAAATTTGGGATTGTGTTGAAGAAGAGAAATCCACTTGTTGCTATTCCATTTCCAAGATTATCTAGTCCTGAACTATATGATTATTAGTAGCAAATTTGCAGTAGGCATATATGGAATTGGGTGATCTTGCTAGTCAAGTAAACCATTTTTAAGATATTAGAAAAGGTATCGACGCTTCGTGTGTATTTATTTACGTCTTTTCTTTGATTTATCTGATAATTAAGAGGTGTTTTTTTTTTTTTAAGTAATAATTAAGAGGTTATTCCCGGTGCATATGTTTTGTATACTGAGTTAACAGTTTTTTAACTGTTATTTAATGTACACTTGTAATTATACTTTGTGTTTGAGCCTTTTTTCTACCACTCTTCAATGGAAGTACGGGCATTGTGCCACTGACTATTTATTTATAAAGAGTAACGCTATTTAATACTATTGATGCTTCACACTATATCAAGGTAGCATTAAATGATAAGTTAGATTAAGTGAGTCATTTATTTATTCATTTAATTTCGCTTATCATTTAATGTCACATTAGATGCCACGCTAGCACTGGTGCTACATAGCATTATTCATTTATAAATTGTCATTCTCTACCTATAAATAGATCAAACACATTTTAAATCTCACTGATATATAACATTATTATGCTAGTCTGCTAGGTCATTGCGATGCCTTAAGCGTGGTTTCTAAGCCAAGCAATGTACTTTAGTTGCGTTTTGTCACTTCTTTGTCTAAACTTAAAATAGAAATTTACCTTTTCATTTTGAAATTCATATTTTGTTGCAACTTAGGAAAAAAATTGATTTATTTTCTTTATTTCCACTTTTTCAGTTTTTATACAACGCTAATTATATTTACACCACTCATTTTACTAAACACAACACATTTTTATTAATGTTAACATCCATAATCTTTGTTTCTTATATTATCTATGCCCCTCAAAGTTTTTGCTACATTATTTCTTAAATTTTTATTTAATTATCCTCTCATGTTCTTATGATCGAATATATTTTAAAAAAACATTTACTCTGGCATCTTTAAAATCATATGAAAATACATAATTGTGTATTATTAGGAATTAAATTTTGTTTCTTAAAAATTTTAAGCAATTCTCTCAATAAAATATTTTTGGAATCAATATTTCATTCTATACAAGATGTCATAATAATAAGATGTTAAAAATAAAAAAATATGTGAAAAAAAGTTAATGATGTCATTGTAAATAATTAAAAATATAAAAGATGACAAGTATAATTAAAATATTAACATCAAACTACAAAATTTGACTTTTCAACGAAATATTGACAAACCAATTTATGCTACAAATCTTTTAACTGTTTTTCACCTTCAATTAAATATTGGTTAGTTTTTTACCCTAATAGACCTACATCAAATTTAGGTCACGTTTTCCAAAACTCAAGGACAACATCATTTTTGTGCTAATTTTATCAATTTCCGTAAGCGGGCAAATAAGTTAACTGGGCCTCAGTCCAGAAAATTAGCCCCATGTCCTTAAACAATCAATGCTCGATAACATGGGCGGAGCTAGAGTGGGACGAGTGCGGTCATGTGATCGCACTGAACTTGGACGAAATTTTTTAGGCCTTGAAAGATTTCGGCCGCCATGGATTCACAGAGAAGTCGGAAGAATAGGGAAGAGAGGCGGTCAGGCGTGAGGAGGAAGAAGATGGGTTCATATGAAATTACATGATTGCCCTTATTTGTTTTCTTTTATAAATTGTGAGGTGGATGTTATGGGCTGGAAACAGTTGGGCCCAACTGCTGAGAGTTTTCAATTTTGATGGTTATTGATCTTCACCAATTCCTCCGACTTTAGATTGTTTTCAATTTTGATAATTGTTTATTTATTTTTAAAATTTTGGTAAGTTAAGCTAATAGATTTATAATATTATTAATAGAAAATTCCTTAATTTGTACAATTATTTAAGTTATGATTGCAGTAATACAAGAGATATAAAATATAGATTTTATTCTTTTCATGATCACAGAGTTAAGATTTAATATGATAAAAGAATAGCAGAGAAATTTTATAAAATCTTGAAAACATGACCGCACTGACACGAAATCCTGGCTCCGCCCCTGCTCGATAACCCTAATGACTGGACACGTCCGAACACCTACACGTCTCTTTTTTAATCATGTCAAATATGGGAAGAATTCAAGTAGTTTTAGAGTACACTAATCCAAATGAGGAACCCTACTTGTGGGTTTTTAAGTCTCCTTTTTTGAGAGCCTTGAACTTAAGTGTGAGTTCCTGATCAGCATAAAGGATTTGAGAAGTACCTCGTCAAATTTTGAATTGTTCTCTATATCCAAAATTATTGATAACCATGCCAAGCGTTTGAATTTCGATCCAAAGCACATTCCCCTCCATTAGTTTACATGACCTTACAAGTGAGCCCATTAAATTAGTGGAGGGGGTTGCGTCACATACACAAAGTGTTTTTACAATGGAGACACTCTTTGTCTCCAAATCAAGTGTTTCTAGATCAAAATTGCTAAACGTTTGGTACTCTAGTCATGATCCCAAAATAAGAATTAGTCAAATTTAAATATCATATATGCCTGTGGTTAAATATTATTTGTATAGTTGATAATAATTTTGCTTTTGCTTAATCATGGGGATCTAAGCATAGGCTAATTGATGGCCTTCATTAGCCAACAGTACTCCCAACAACAATATTCCATTTTCCATCGAAAATTTGAATTATAAAAATGAAGATTTTTGTTCTATTCTAGAATTCTCAAAATTAAACTTTCTTTCATTTTACTTTCATATTAAAAAATAATTTTACAATTGAAGAGTAAGAACTTCAAATTATGAAGATCTTTCCAAAATTGTGCAAATTCTTGCTTTATATAACTTTCAAAAAGAACCATGTACTGTTCAATTAGCAATCCTATTGAAGTTTCATAATTCACACAGAGAAAGTATTACAGTCAATAATATATGGACGAAGCATAAGATATTAAAGTGTATAATGTATCGTCTCACAATCAATCCATATAAGTTAAAGCTCGCTAATGATATTATTATAATCTTATTTTACAACTGAAACCATTAAAGAGATTTTTTTTTTTTTTGTTGCAATCAAAACCATTAAAGGGTTGATGGAATTTGTATTCAAAAAAAAAAAAATCTCGATATAATCGTATTTTGTTAAAGGATTCATATTGCACATAGCCTATAGAGCTCAAAATTGTCTTTCAAATATAGTCAATTATTTATTCCTGTGCTACTAATTGCATGTGTAATGATGGTGGTTCAAATTTGCAAGATTATTTAATAAATTAAGTAATAATAATGGAATAGGAAAAAGAAAGGTGGATAACTTATTGTACACCCACTCATCACCTTATTAATTTTATTGTTACGTAATTATTCTTTTGAGTAAAAGTTACATTGTTCTTATCTTAAAACTAATTAATGCATTATAGTAATTATCACATATTTATATTTTATTTACTTATTGATGTTACTTGTTACTACTTAATGTAGAAAATTATTCTTCCTACATGTGTCATCTTTAGTTGGTGGTCCTTGCTCCTATATTATAGTTTATTTCAAACAAGTATCAATAAAATAGTTAATTTTTGTTAACACATTTTCAACTTATATCTAATTATGGTGTAACACGTTTTGCGGATATTACAGTAACCTCTCACTTTAGAATAAAAATGAAATTATATATTATATTTCTTGTTTTATCGAAATTTATGTATGTTCAGAAGTTGAAGTTTTCACTTTTCTTGAGATTCTTTTGGATTATGTTTTCATTTTTATTTTCATATGGTTTTATATCATTTTAGCGTTAAAGAATAACATAAAATAATTTCTCCAAAATTTTTATCACATTTTATTACTTTACTAGTGAACCATTTCTATGCAATGAAATCCGACTGTGATATTAAAAAAATGGAAGAAGATAATCAAGTGATAAGAATTTTATTATACTTGCTAGTAGTCTATTTATTATGTATATTTGTATATGTGTCATCTATTTAAATTGGGTTTTAAGAGTTAGGGTGGGTGGATGTTATCTATATGAATGCCACATGTACATGTATACATTAGAGTAAGTGGATGTTGTATAAATGAATGCAAATGTACATATATGCATATTAAAATTCTTATGATTAGCGAAGATGGAAACTTATTTTCTTTCTTTTTCTTGAATGCACATAGACAGTCTCGTGTGCTTTTTTCCATCAATAAAAGAAAAAGCTTCCCTCCTTTGCAATGATAATATACTACTAATTAATAGTAAATTACGCCAAGCAAATATCGATAACTCAACTTTGGAATGTAGTTATTTTATCTTATTTAAAAAGAAAATGATGTTTGTCTTCATGCCTTGTCAACCTAATTTCACTTTTCCCAACTACAATTAATTAATAATAATTTTCAATATTTATTTCTTTTATCGGACTCCAACCATTTTATTAACCAAAATACATTCTTTCCTTTGATTTCAAATAATTAATTGTTATTTTGATTTTTAACCTACTAATTAATATTTTCTCATACTAATTTTCTGCCATATGTGGAAAGTATGGTACCTTAGCTTTAACTCCTGACCCAATTCCTCTATTTTTCTTAAAAAAATTAATCTCTCTTCTCAATCTCACTGTTGGGTCCAAAAAATCAAATCTTTTTTTCCCCAAAATCAAAATTACATTTTCTGTTACCTTTTCGACATACATTTTGGTTTTTCAGCAAAACTCCTAAACATAAATTATCATGAGTTTTGAGATTTTTCAATTTCAGTTTACTGTATAGTTCTTTTCCAATACTTGAAAAGTGCTTTTAACTGTCAAAATTGAGATCTTTTTAGAATTCTTCATCTGGATTTTGGATTTTAAGTTACTTTCTACTCTTTTTGCGCTTTCGGTTTCAAGAAATCTTGAAAAATTGGCTTTATTTTCAAGAAAATGATGGGTCTTTGAAGTCAAGTTGATTTGAAATTTTTTTTTTGTTTTCTGGGAATTAAACCATGGAAGGTACTGTAAATACCAGTGGAGTAAAAGTGGTGGGATCAGACGCTCCCTCAGACTACCATGTGGCTCCCAGGACCTCAGAGAATCCAACCCAGATGAGTGAATCAGCTCCACCTGCTGACGCTCCAACACCACCCCAAGTAGGTCCTACTCCGTCGCCGGCGACGGTTGCCAGAGTGGATGCCGCTGCGGGAGTGAAGAAGAAGAGGGGCAGGCCTAGGAAATATGGCCCTGATGGCCCTGTCACCAAAGTCATCTCACCAAAGCCAATTTCTTCCTCGGCCCCACCTCCGGTCATCGACTTTTCAGCTGCTCCGAAGCGCGGGAAAATCCGGCCCATCAGCGCCGCGAAGAAGACACAGAACTCAAAAATGGAGTTTGAAAGTTCAGGTACTGGAGGATCCATTTATCATTGTTATATATGTCGCTGTCGGTTCTAATATATATGGTTGCATGTTGTTCTGAAGCTTTTTATGAGAGGAATTGGTGTGTGGTGCCCTAGAATTAAATGCATGTTTGATACGGAGGACGCGGAAACATCCCGTAAAGAAAGCTAAAAACTTGTTTATTGTACGGTAACGCCCGGCCCCGAGTTCTTTAAGGGCAAATGATATTTGGGTGTAGAGTGGGACCTGTGAATAGATTCTGAAAGTTCTTAGTGTGAATGAACAGTTCTATTCTGGTTGACTTCATTTTGAGTTGAGGTAATCTTAAGTCCGGTACCTGTAAATTTTCACATTTTCCCCCTTTTGTAGAGGGGTTATTTGCACGTTTTGCTTGATTGTTGATTGTTATTGTAATTGATATGGCTCTTGAAATCGGGGATTAATCTATAACCCGGAAAAGTTCTATATTGATTGGTGCTTTAATGAGGAAATCTTGAACTGTAGCTAATTGGCGTTTTCTCTTTCTTAGAGAGCTGTCTATTGCTTCTTTGCTCCTCGTTTTTGTGATTGCTGGCTGCAGAGCTTCAATATATGAAATTGCTGCGCTAAAATGTTTTATTGATTCAGGTGAATGGGTTTCGTGTTCTGTTGGTGCTAATTTTACCCCTCATATTCTCACAGTTAATGCTGGAGAGGTAAAACTTTACTGAATTTCTGAGTGATTTGATCTCATAGAAAATCAAATGACTTAGGAGACTAGAGTCATATTTAACATCATATAACACGTGTATTTTCCTTCTAGAATAGCAGCTTTAGTTAAAATTAACAGTGATTCTGCTTGGGATTGTTCTAGGATGTCACGATGAAGGTTATATCTTTCTCTCAGCAAGGACCTCGATCAATATGTATTCTCTCTGCTAATGGTGTGATTTCAAGCGTGACTCTTCGTCAACCTGATTCTTCCGGTGGCACATTGACTTATGAGGTGCTGCAATCGGTTATTTGGTTGATACAGTTCCTTTTGCCTTTTTGTTCCCAGATGTGAACTTCAAAAATTAACTATCATATATTCTCTTATGACTTCAAACTGAGAGTGATACACTATGATAATGTGCTAAAAATTTTCTTATAGATGTCACTTCATCTCAATGCTTTTGTAATTTGCTTTCTATGGTTATATTCTTTTATGACTCAAAAACTGAGAGTGTTATATTGTTATCATAATGTGTTAAAAATTTTCTTATAAATGTCACTTGATCTCAATGCTTTTGTACTTTGCTTTCTATGGTAGAAAAATTATTGCAACCTCTCCAACCGTAATTTGATTGCTTTGTGAACTATTACTTATCAGTCTGTTAAGAAAAGAAAGAGGGAAATTTCTTTTAAATCTTTTCAGCCATAATTCATAGGACAGTTTGTATGCCTTCTTGCAGATGCTTGTTCGCCGTTTCGCGTTATTTGGACAAACCAAACAATTCAGTTACTAGTAGTAATCTCCAAGTTGTGAATTTTTTTTTTTCCCCTTTTGAAATCAGTATTGATTCTTGAAACTTGAAATGATAATCTCTGTTTAGTTCTTATACTTTTGCATTTATATCGGGCAGTGGTAGAAATGAAATGGTTGAAACAAAATGTACAAGAGATGCTTTTCTCTAAGCTTGGCTGGACGAGTCATGCTTCTGATTAAGTAGTAATTTTGCCATCATCGTGCATTTGATTCTTTATTGCTTTCTTTTAGGGTCGTTTCGAGATACTGTCATTGACAGGACTGTTTATGCCATCTGAAACGGGAGGAATAAGAAACAGATCTGGTGGTATGAGTGTTTCATTAGCAAGCCCAGATGGGCGTGTTGTTGGGGGTGGAGTTGCTGGCTTACTAGTAGCTGCCAGTCCTGTGCAGGTACTGCTTCACTTTTCCATTTAATTCGTGTTTGCATTTGGCAGAACGGAAAGGGAATTTCATTGTCGAAACTCGCATCTTTGAAATTTGAATCGCCAAATGCTTGCAACCGTATTTTGTGCACTTTGTTCTTTAACTTCTCTTCTGTTGCATTGTAATGAGAAAGTAGCAATAATTTTATCTTTTGGCATGAATTAGATTGTGATCGGCAGTTTTTTATCCGTGGACCAACACGAGCAGAAGACCAAGAAACACAAACCAGAGTCCCTAACTGTTACACCTATGGCAGCTACTCCTATCTCCACTGCAGGAACAGATGATCCATATCGAACATCCCCTTCTTTCCATGCAGATAACTGGTCAGTGCCTCCCCACTCTAGGAATCAGCCCCGGGACGCTAATGTAGCTGTTCCCAGCGAATAACCTAATGGCGGCAATTGGCATTGCCTGCTCAAACAGTCTATGCTGACCACATTTTGCATCAGACTCCTCATGGATATCCTTGTTTAGTTAATGGTCTTATTACATTTCTTGTTTAGAGGGTAAACATTTTACTGTCGGTGATTCTTGGTTTGTGTAGTTATTTAGCTAGTTATTAGCGTGACAGATTGGGTTTTCTCCGATCTGCTCTTTTGTTGTAGAAACTTTGCGAGAAACTCTGCTGATTAATGATCTTTCATTGGAGGATATTCATTCTTGACGCAAATGAGAATTTACGGTAGAAACTCATGAGGTTACCTCTCTCGGAAAAGTGCAGAGCAGAGCAGAGCAGAATCTGGCAAATAATAGTTGCATAAAGGTTGAATTACTCCACTTAATGGGTTAACATTTTCAACTCGACTTGGATGCAGTTACAGCAGATTTTAGACACAAAAAAAAATTTCTTGAACCTAAGTTCATCAACTTCTCATCTGGCTTCAAACCTGCACCCAGAATAGTCGAAGAATCAGTTGACGCTTCCATTAAAATGCAATTTCTACAATGGTTTGAATCTTTGAGAACTCACCTTGAAGGCTAAACTGAGAATAATGAAGCTCGAAGCACGTGGGATCTGCAGCTTCCAACAATGGGCGCCGTTTCTCCTTGACGTAGATCTCAATCGCTGCCTTCATCAGGTTGTGAACAGTGTTTTCCGGCGATATCACCACCTTCACTGGACCCAAACTCTTGTCAATATTCACATTCACCAATACCTTCTTTAATTGCCTTTGCTTCTCCTCATCACCCCATGTTGATATGTGCTTCCCAGCCACTTCTCGTTGTTTTGATGTCGAAAAACAACTCATCTTAAAGAGAGAGATTTGTGAGATAATCTTTAGTTTATACTCGTTCTTTAATATTGTTCGGTACTATTATATAATCCTCGAGCAATGTGGATCTCGAGGTTCCATCAAATTTAATGATTCTGGGTAGTTGCAGCATGAATCGAATGCATGATGAAAATTTGTAAAGGAGTTAGAAAAGGAAGTTTCTGGGAAACTGATGAAATTTTGTTTGAACCTCGGTGGTTTAAGATTTTCGCTCTTTGCCCGCTTGTTGTGTAGCTAAATGCGGTTTTTGTGTGGCTGTTATAACATGTTCTTATTCAATTGATATCAGTAAATCTGCTATCTCAGTTTTATGTATTATGTGAAAAATGAATTCGACACTACTCCATTAAACTCTGCTTAAAAGTAAATTAAAAATGACTCCATTAAATTCTGCTTAAAAGTAAATTAAAATTGATAACTTTTCGAGCATGCACTCAAGTCTTGCGTCACAAACGATTGAGACGAGCTATGTACTTTGAGTACACCAGATCGACGCAATGTTTGTATCAATCAATGGAGCATTCACGGGGTCAGCACATATTGTCTACCATTTATAATTTAGTTGTTCTATAAATAGATTTAAAATTTAAATTTATGTGATTTAATGGTGCGTTATTATGTGTCTAAAATTTAGAATTTTAATTGGTTGATAAATCAAAATAACTTTTAAATAGCTGAACAAAGTGTTGGAACTATATAGGGAAGGATTCAACTCTCTCGGTCTTAGCTAGTGGAATGTTAACTAGTTATAAAAGGAGGCTACCTTTGGCTTTTGGTGGGTATAATGGAAAATGGCTAACTAACAATAGTGGCTGACGTATTTAGTTGTCATTTGATTCTCATAGTTTACTTTGAATTATAATGATGTGAAATGAGTTAGGTAGAGTTAACAGAAGTTTGAAATTTGTGGTTATAAATAAATAATTATTAAATCAGTGGCCAAATCAGTAGTAGATGAAATTATAATGTGTTTCGAAAAAAAATTAAACACCCACTTAAACTCTGGATTTTCTATAAAACTAGATCTAGTTTCAAAGTTTGAAACCAGATCTGGTCATGTCCATACGGCCGCATGTAATAGCATGTGAGGCAGCAAGGGTGTGGTGGGGCCGCACATATAATCTGTTGGGGCACACAAATATATCTATGCCCTGCACATATTTTATGTGCGGCCGCACCACCCTATGTGGCTCGGCCAGAAATCTCATGCTGCCTGGTGCGGCCGCACAGGTCATTACACGCGGCCGCATGGATCTGTCCATGCGGCTGCATAACGAGAACATTAGAACCAGATTTGGTTTTAAACTTTAGAACTAGATTTGGTTCTATAGAAAATCCGACTGAAACTCCACCAAAACATGTTTATACTACTATAGTAACTTAAAAAGAAACTTTACATCAATGTTTCCTCTAATTTTTCTATCGACTTTAATATATAGTTCTATATTATGAACGCAACTACCAATTATAAGCAACTATGTTAGAAAATCACATGTAGCTTTCTACAATGACATAGTCAACCGACATCGTAGAACTGGCCTAAAAATGCACGACTAAACTATTAGTATAATTTTCTCCCTTTTTTTATTTTACAAGTAAAATTAAAACAGATTTTGGGCCAAGAGAGCTTGGGCCCAATGGGGCTCCCCTTAGCGATGCCCTTGGTTTTTTTAAACAACATGGCTTTATACGCTGATAATTTGTGATTGATAGTCGAATTTCATATAGAGCTCTATTTATGTTTCTTTTTTCTTTTTTTTTTTGGTGAAAACCCAATTTTATTGATGGAAAACGAGCTCCAAGACGTGTCCTATGAGCCACAAGGGGCAAAATAGACATAATAAGACAAATACAACGATAACTAAACACAAGACAAACACACAAAGTAAACAACAGACACTAGCCAAGGCCCATAAAGCAAAACCCAAACAGAGGGGTCAAGGGCCAGACAACATGCAACATAAATGCATTGAAGTAAACAAGCAAACAGGCTCAACATATCAATAAAGAAGAAGACGTAGTAGCTGTCATGCCTCCAAATTTATTAAAGGCCCGTTTTGTTAGATTTATAAAGTCAATTTATAAAAAGAATTTACAATGAGTGAAAATGAGTGGTGAAAATTTAATTAGAGTTTAAAATGTGTGGGGATTGTTGAGTAGTTAACAAATCAATGGTAGGTGAATTTATAAATGGAAAAAACAAACTATGTCAAACGGGCTCTGATTTATTTTCTCATGATATTGGTAACAGAAGCATTTGTGAAATAAACATCGATTTAAAATTTGAAGGCGAAACTTTACAAATACAAGTCAAAAACTATTATATATAATATCTTTTGACAATAACTATTGTGGCCACCCACAACGAAACCTCGGTCACAAACTAAAATCTCAATCACATACATGTATCTCCTTGGGACGATCCGACCATAAAGATCTAAATCAATACCTACAAGAATGTTAAAAGGGAAGGGGTGAGTACAAAGCACCTAGTGAATAACAATATGTATTGGCTCATGATAGAATGAAAGAAGGCTATAATACCATAAGAAAGCCAATCATAAATATAAGTTGGGCCACCTTAGATTAGCCACTGCCCGTAAGCGCAAAAGACAAAGATTTAATAACAATTTAAAATGGCGAAGACCACATAGTAAGGCTATACAAAGCAAAGCAAACGGGTAAAAAGCGCCACTAGCAGTGCCCAAGAACAAGAAATAATGGTTTATCTAAAGTAATAGTACTCCATCAATAATTAAAAGCCAAAGCAAAATAATAGGAGCATGAAAAGCAATTTTACACAATTGAATATTGAATAACAAAGAGAGAGTTATGAAAAATATGAGCTTTGAAGAGAGGAAACCAAGGCACACGTTACTCACCTCAAAGATTTGCTTTCCCAAAAATATTTTTTAAGTCTTTAATACTTCTTTAATTCTAGTCATCTAAACACTACATTTTTTATTTACTCTATTATATTACAAATGGGAGACATTCACATATTTAGAAGAAAATGGAAGGCTGGTAGTTGGTGTTTTAAGAAATGTTTGGATAATTGCCCTTTTATAGAAATTAGAAATTAATTATAATTGAATATCATATGAAATCCACAAATTATAAAACTACCAAGCGTCCTAAACACTTGACAAAACTAACACATTTATTATCTAGAAAATGACAAGTGTCTTAGACACTTGGCAAAAATAACAATCAATTACTTATAAAAATGACCAATGTGCTATAAACTTGGCAAAACCAACACCATCCAAAAATAACATGTCATATAATATGGTAAACATTGTTAAAAATTCGCGGGATGTTACAGTAGCACTGAATCCTGGGACTGCAGAAAGCTAAAACACAACAACTAGAAAATTACTAGAGTAAATACCAAGACGATACGCATTAGGAGTCAATACCGAGGTCTATTTATGGGATGATATCAATATCCTCCGCTTGCAAGCTTTCGTACCCCAGTCGATTTACACAAGCAGTGGTAAGTGAAGAAGATAAACCTTGCCGTCTTTCTCAAAAAGAATATGTCGCCCCAGCTTGTACTTCGGAAGAAAATGGTTGAGTTTGGAGTGGATGGTGAAATCCTCGATTACATCCATCAGAATAGGGTCAGGGATGAACTGGTGATGTTCATCCTCAAATATTTTCGATGACAAGAGGAGCTCTTTTTTTGCCAGAAATGATACTGGGCTAGGAAAAAAGGTCTTCACATATGGATATAGATCCAAAATAATATCAAGTGCAGCCTTTAGGTGAATGGAAGGTAGATAGAGTTCACCATGTTTGTTGGTCCATTGAGGATTCCGGTCAAGAAAAATCTATAGCAATCGCTTTTCTACCTGAACCTTGTACTATCCTAGATCGGCATGCTTCATATCAGCATCGAAAATGAAGGTGATGTGTCTAATGAGAAAGATAGACACCTGAGCGCGCTGGTTTGGCCTTACTTGAAAGTTTCTATCCAATGTTTGCACCGCAATCCATGGAGGAAACTGCTAATCCAAAGGGAAAATGGGCGGTGAACGTGCTGAGCCAACCATTTAGATGAGAAATAAAGCTGAAAACAACAGCACAAACAAAGTAAAATGCAAGGAAAACAGTGAGGCAAGAATGAATATAAGAGGGTAGAAATATATGCAAGCCAATGGAAAGTCCCAATCATCATAAATGGCAAAAGGGGTAATGGAATAAGCCTTTTGAAAATAAAGATTAGCAGAATTCAGGGTGAACACAAGAGGGGAAATCAAGGCCTAAAGAGGTTTGTCTTAGCCAAGCAGTCTAGAGTATCTGTGACCCTTGATTTCCCTCATAACAATATCACTTAACTGGCTTAGGTAACTCCTTCAGAACCAACAATAAATTCTATTTATTTTGAAAGCATCCGTCGCCAGGAAAATAGCTGCAGCATTGGCTTCTTTAAGTATATAGATGGGAGAGCAATTAATTTGCTTGACAAGGTCTTGGATACTCCTTTTTAGATTTTGTAATTTCCAATGTCCTTGATAGAGATTTTGAATAAAACCCAAAGACCAAGCACAATCAATTTCCAAGAAAACTTTTTTCAGATTACGATGGAGGGCCAGCTCAAGTCCAATTTTAATTATCCTCCACTCGGCCTCCAACTTCTCCCCATGCGTCCAGAAATGTTGAAACACTTGGATAACCTCGCCATTGGCATTTCTAAAAATGCCCCTATCAGCGATAGCTCCTGAACCATTACACCAAAGGGCCGCAATATTTAGCTTAGGCAGCTAAGAAGTGGGAGGCTCCAAGAAATTGAAATTTTCTGTGCTTTCTGTATTTGGAACGACATATTTATTTTTTGGGCATATGATTCGTCACATTCCATTGTTTCCTCTTAATGATACCTACCGAGCTAAGATCATATAACATGTTTTCAACTTTCCAAAGAATCTCGGTGTGATCCATCTTGACCCCATTATGTTTTGCATTATTCCAACTAAGCCAAATATTCTAGAAGATAATGCATGGGGTAATGTTTTGAATGTGTCCAATTTTGCACTTATGGGAAGAGAGCAACCAGTAAGAGCTCAAGGTTTGAACTGAAAGGAGTTTTACGGGTTTAATTCTGAAGGCATCGTAGAAATAATCCCACACTTTTTGGGCAATATGACTCTCAAGTAAAACATGCTCAATAGTTCAGTTGGAAACAACAATGACATTTAGAAATGAGTTGAACATTCAGTCTGTGATAAAGCACAAGGTGAACTGGGATCCACTCCTTGCAAAGTATCCACATGAAAATGCTAATCTTGGGAGGAAGAGACTTATGCCAAATAATAGCATTGGATGTTTGGATAGAAGTACCTGAATGAATAAGGTTCCACGCACTTTTTAAAGTGAAAGAGCTACGCAAATTTAGCCCGCAAATGGCTTGATCAGGACATGAAATTTCCACAGGAATCTTGCAAATTAATTCAACTAAAAGGTCTCCTACAGTACTCTTAAATGCCATATGGTACCGGTTGTCCCCTCCAGAAAGTCAGAAACAGGATTATCTGATTGAGATTGATTCGAAGAGATCTGATGAATATTTTGGTCCCCAAACCATTTATAAAACCAGAACTAGAGCTTTCCTTCACCAATGTTCCACATGATATGATTTTCAGCAATTGGAGCGATTCTTTTGATCAATTTCCAAATACTAGAGTCACAGAGCTTTTCCTTAGTTAAAACCGGATGAGATTTTTAGTAGTACTTATAGTGCATGGCCTTAGCCCAGAGTCCCTTTCGCGTTCAGAATTTCCACCTAAGCTTGACGGAGAAAGCATCAATAAGATCTTGGAATCTCCTAATGTCAGTACCATCTTCCGCCGTAGGTTTACAGATCTACCCCCAATTAGCCCAGTGAAGGCTTTTTTGTTGGTCAGATATTCCTCAAAAGAATTTAGCAAAAATAGATTCCAATTCCTTACAATTGTATTTTGGAGGGCTAGAGACTTGGAATGAGTAGACAAGAATAGAACAAAAAATGCTCTCATAAGGATGAATCTAGCCCCTGGGGAGAGAATTCCCATTTCCCAGCCTTGAATTCTTCTCTTAACTTGTTCCACAAGGTGAGTAAATAATAGTCTCTTACTTTCACCAATGTAAAAGCTTGATACCCAATTAAGTGATATGAAGAGAAAGCTGAGGAAAGTCAGTAATTTGCTTGATGTTGTTAATCATCGTTGATGGAGATTTCTAGCTCACCAAGAATCCAGTTTTTCCTTTATTGATCCTCTGGCTCGTTACCTTTTCATATCGCACCAATATATTTTGGATTGCCTTAATGCATCTTTTTTCTCCATTTAAGAAGACGCAAATATCATCCGCAAAGCTTAGATGAGAGATGCATATATATTCACCATAATCATATCTCCAGTTCTCTTTATTCTCCATCAAGGGACTGAGCTACCCCGAGAGGACAAAAAGAGCTGGAGAGAGAGGATCTCTTTCCCTAAGACCTCTTTCACCCATAAAGAAACCAGATTGCTGACCGTTTATTAGGATCGAGAACCATACCCTTGAAATACATCGATCAGTCAATCTTATCCATTCCTCACAAAATCTAAATTTCCGGAAAATAGTAAAGGGGAAATCCCAATTTTCTCTGTCATAGGCTTTTTATAGATCAAGTTTGAACACAAAATTTCCCCATCTTAGCTTTTTTTGTAAAAAATGAATCATCTCTTGAGAAAGAAGAGTGTTGTCGCAAATTTCTTTTTCCTTAACAAATCCACTTTTGTTTTCCGAAATAAGTTTAGGAAAGATACAGGCAAGCTGATTGGCGATGACCTTTGAAAGGAGCCTGTTAACAATTGAGCAGAGACTAATAGGTCTAAAATCAGACCAAGTAATTGGATTTTTGGGGATTAGACAAACAGTAGTACTGGCAAAAAATCTGTGAAAAAATTGACCACTGAAAACGTCTTGAATAGCTTTGCATAAGTCCGCTTTGATGATGTCCCAACACGACTGATAAAAATGTGCAAAAAAACCATCTCGACTGGTAACCTTAGAACCATTCATCACACATAGGGTTTTGAAAATTTTACCTGTTGAAGAAAGGGCAATTAGGCTTGCATTATCCCTTAGGGTAATGCAGTGAGAGATGACAGCTAAGAAATTCTCGTCCTGCCCAATGGGATCATTTCAAAAGGATTGCTGGAAGAAATCAATGGCAGATTGCTGGATTTCATCCTTATTGGTAAGTTTGTTGCCTTGCCATTGAATGCTATGAATCCGGCACTTTATATATCTTTTATAAACCAGGGCATGAAAGTATCTCGTATTCTTATCCCCACACTGGAGCCAATGTGCCATAGCCTTTTGTCTCCAAATTTCTTTATCAAAAATAAGGGCTTGGCCCAGAATAGCTTGAGTCTTATGCCAATTCATGCGGTTCTCTGAACCATGATCATTTTCAAAAGCAAGTTGGGCCTAATCAGCCAAAAGTTCAGCCTCACGAATTTGTGTTTTGGTGTCTTTGAAAACTTTTTTATTCAAAATCCTCAAAGCCTCTTTCAATCTCTTCAACTTAACTTGGAGTTTCCACATCCCGTTGCCTTCACATTCAGTTTCCCAATTTTTTTGACCATAACCAAGAAGGTTTGGTGCTTTGTCCAAACATTCAAGAAACGGAATGAAAGACTCTGGAAATTTTGCTTAATATTTTCAACAAGGGGACAGTGGTCCAAACCCATAGAATTTGGGATCGAGACTTTGCATTGAGAAGTGAAATCAGAGAATTCAGTATTGCTAAAGATTCTGTATAGTTTTTCGAGTAGTCTCCCATTAGAACATGTGAATGAGAAACCCATAGACCTGAGATCAAGTAGTCCACAATCAAAGATGGCCTCTTCAAAATCAAGAACCGGTTGATATCTATCAAGTGATTGATCATTTCTGTCAGAGCAGTATCGAACAACATTGAAATTCCTCACCACCAACCAGGGCTCAGTTCATTGAGTAGCTAGGAGTCGGAGATCATCCCAGAGTGCATGCGGAGTAATATAGTAACAATTTGCATAAACCACCGAAAACCAAAAGGCAATCCCTGAGGTCAAACTGGAAACTTTAACATGGACTACCAGGTCCTAAGAGAAATCAATATGGCAATTTACAGAGTCCTTCCACATAATCCAAATGCACGCATGATTATTAGGATAACAGCAGTGGAAGCCCACTCGTCGGCAAAAAGAACTAAATTTGTCATTAACCACCATCGGTTCAATAATGGCCAAAAAATTAATGTTATGCTTACTAAGAGTAGGATTCTGCTATACGCATTGCACTTAGCACTACCTCTAACATTTCACGTGAGTGTATTAATCATGATGAAAATTCGGGGAGATCAAGCTTCCTAAAAATAGCCAAGGCATCACAATATCACTAGAATCTTCAGAGGTAAAAATAGAGTCATGAGTAGTTGGGCCTTTAGAATTTTCAAAATCCGCCAAGGCAACAAAGGCATTAAGCTTGGACAAATCTTCAAATAAATGAGTTTCATAGGCTAACTTACCTCGTGGGTTGTTTGATTCTGGTAGTACAATAGAGGCCCAATCTCGAGAGGAGCCTATAATATTATAAATAATAACTTTTCCCAAACTGGCCCGAAATGTTCTAGAAGTAATGGGCTGACAAAAATTGGCCCATTTTGTTCAACGCCATTTCCTTTTTGTTCCGGCACTGATAAAATTGTCAGGGTTTAGGGGCTTTCGAGAGTCAACTTCAGATTCCTTATCAGAGACCACAACCCTTGGCTGAGAAGTCACGAGGGGCTTAACCATTTTGGGGATGTTTTCAGCAACCTTTTTCGGCCGAGTTTGAAAAATTTCCTTTGCACCATACAGATCTGTTGGCTACTTCTGCAAATAGGGACTGCACACAAACGGTTTTGGTGTGACAACTGTAGAAGCGGCATCAAGATCGAGAGCACCAATGGAGACCGAGGATGGTTTGCTGGGAGCCATATGAAGCTCGCCGGTAGCTTCCCCGCCTGGCCTTTTTGTAGTCTCTTTCATCTTAGGATTGGGATTAATCACCTCCGTCGTTTAGAGGCATTTCTCTGACGAGTGGCCCAGGTACGAACATATGGAACACTACGAGGAAGGATTCTCATAATTGGTAGGTTTCCAGAAACCACCATTCTCCACACCTTATCTAGCAGGGGTCGAGAAATGTCCACTTTGGCACAGACCCAAGCCAAGCTTGGCCTGATATGTGTAGCGGTGGCTCTATCTATCCAAAGAAATATCCCAATAGCATTCACAATAGAGAAGATAGCGTCATGGTGTTGGAAAAAGAGTATGGAAGACCCGGCAGTAATCCAAACGGGGATGACTGGGGACTCTTTTCCAGGGTTGAAGAGTCTTTTCCATTTTAAAATTCTCATAGGCACGCCTTGTATCCACCAAACAAGTTTGAGAAACATACTTAAAATAGTCATAACCTTTGTAGGTTTCCCTTGTGGTTGACTCATGCACCATGGTCAAACCCCAGTATACAATTGCCTGGTCATCTTGGAGTTGCCACCGACCCCGTCACTTGCATTTTAACACCTACAATGTAGAACTACAAGAGCTAATGCTCAGCAAGTAGTGGTATGCGTAATCGTATGTATGTGATATTAACCAAATGATGACGATGACCCCACACCACCAAGCATGCAGGACCCCAACCCTCATATAGTATACCATACG